>JAOUQZ010049565.1:0-24185 GCA_028564935.1 Neosilurus hyrtlii | reverse complement strand
GTAAAGCTGCTTTGTGACAATGTCAATTGTAAAAAGCGCTATACAAATAAAACTGACTTGACTTGACTTGACATATGTGGGTGCATGGATTTGTGGTTGTACTCACATAGGTGTGAGCATATGCAGTATATGAGTAGGGATGGCCTGAGTGAGTGAATGTCTCCCGGTCTGACTTTTTGTCCCAGTCCGGCCAGGTGTGTGTGTGTATGTATATGTGTATATCCATAGAGAGCTCAGTGGTACAACACTTATTGGAGCTGATGATGCTGGAGGAAGCTTACAAACCCCAATGGTTATGTACAGTGTCCACACAGAACCACGTGGCCAATTTATTATGTGACCGACCAGGCAAAATTGTGTGACAGTTAGAAGAACTGGCTAGGCGCACTACAGATATAGAAAATGCTACTCCTCTCTTGAATTACAGGTGGAACACTCACACTAAGAACCCCCATGACTTTACTATGATGAAGCCACAGGCCTTATAAACATGCACTTGGACTACTTGGTGGCTTCACTATGAACAGGCTCTATTAAAGCCATATCCACAGGCAGTGGCCATTAAATCATTACATGGATTATCTCAGAATATTGCACAACTTATTTTAAAACTTTATAACTATGTAAGTCCATCAAGACATGTGTGCAAAAATAGCCACGTGACCATCTGAGAAAGCCCGTTTCAACACCATTGCACCGGTTATAGGGTAATAAACACATACCTGCAGACGGTGAATTCTGACTTCAACTGGCTGATTAATCCGGTAACTGTAGGAAAATATGTAACACAACATACATCGTTTAGGAGTTAGGAACTATATTTTCTTTATTGTAATGAAGAGTTTGTTTTAATGATCCGTCTAAACCTAGACCAAGAAAAAGAGTCTAAGCACCGGATCTGGGGTAAACCACAACACGACATATTCATTCGGAAAAACAAACGTAAGTTTCTTATCTTTACCAGAACTGTCCGTTGTGCACACACACCTCGGTTAATATCAGATGAGGTGCTATCCACGTCTCGGATGATTTCTGCAGCTGTTACGCTGTCGAGAGCAAAAGAGACAGTAAATAAAATCCAAAGGGACACGAAAATGCGCTGAAGTGGGGCGGGGGGTACTGGAACAAGATTGGCCGAAAACCTTTCGACCAGCGCTTATCGGCTGATTGGCAGAATCCGGGAGCAAATCAAGAACAGGATAAGGTCGGCAGGTGAAGGCGCCTTATTTTTATAACAATAATCCGTGAAATGTTTCCCTTATTAGATAGATGCAAGTGCATAGAATCTCTTACTCCTAAAATCCGCCCCAATCTCCTTTGTCTTGGTCACGTTCAGCTGCAGGTTGTTGGCTCCACATCGCTCCTTAAAGTGGGCCACCAGGCCCCTATACTCCCCCTTCCATTCCCCCTCCACACATTCAATCATGTGCTTCATCAGAGAGCTTCTGCAGGTGACACGACTCAGAGCAGTAGATGTGTAGAACAGGAAGGGACACAGCACAGTGCCCTGGGGGGCTCCGGTGTTACTGACCACCCAATCAGGCACATAGCTAAGCAGCCTCACATACTGTGGTCAGGTGGTCATTATTATAACCCTGACCCTAACTCATGAAACATTTGCATCTTCCTTTGTCAATTCATTTAAAATAAATATAAAAGTTTTCTGGTGAAATCACCCCAGCTCACAGGTTTTTATATATATTAACGAGACAGCGTGACCTGGAGGAACGATCTTGTACATGCATGATAACTTGGCAGCGCAACACCGATTGGTAGAAAGTGGAAAAAGTCTGAGATCAAGTGTTAGGGAACAAAAGAAGGGATAGGATTTTAAGAGAAATAAAAAAGATGGTGATGTTTACTGATATTGCCCTGCAATGGCCTGTTCAGGGTGTACACTGTCCTCACAAAGAGTTGGCTGAGATGGGCTGCAGAACCTCTTCCAAGAGGTGAATGAATGAATGAATGTTTACTAATTTCATGGCACAGGGGGTGCAGGGGTCATTAACACTCGGGTACAGGAGTAAACGAATAGTTTTAGAAAGACACTGTGACCAATTCCATTTTATTATGAAGAGATAACAGTGCATTTCATCTTTATTTAATGTACATGGGAAGGGAATGGGCCTTTAATAACCCCCATCCAAGCTTGTGAAATGTTACCTTACTAAAATTACTCAAATTTTTAAAATCTTACTATATCATTATAGTTCCCCATTTCACACATACATGTTCTAGCCACTGTGATGAATTGTGGTGAACATACATTGATCTTTAGAGGTCATTGTTAGGTAGGTATGATCACCATGAACAGTTATTCCTGTAAAAGCTGAGGTCATTGATCGTGGCAAATGTGTGGAAACATTTGAGAACTTACAGCTTGTAGACTGGACGTCCAAAAATGCACATAGAACGCAAGAAAAAGATCAAAGCTTGGAAAGCAGTCACAGGGCATGAGAGCCCTCATCGCGTTATCCTTCCTCCATCACGTCATCCACCTGCACCTGACCGGAACCTGCTGCTTCTCAGGCTTCCCGATTAACTTTTTCAGATAGATAGAAGCTGCACATCACTGGTTACTATTCAGACTGTTGCCAGATATCAGAACATTCATTTATAATGATCTTTTATATATTTCATCATGAAGAGTGGAAAATGATTAACTATGATTGTCATGTGTTTATGAAATAATTATAAGCAAATACAAGTGATAGCAGTTATATGCTTTCATTTTAATTATTCATCATTCATTCATTTTCTGAACAGCTTAATCCTAATTAGAGTCGCAGGGAGACTGGCACCCATCTCTGCTGAATCTGGATGAGGGGGTACAGCCTGGACAGTTCGCCAGATAGATTGGCGGTCTGTTCAAGGTGTAACCCCTCCTCTCACCCAAAATCAGTTAATAAAACAAAAAATATAAGTAATGTTAAGTATAAACAAGACCAACTCAATCCTAAAACAGAGCACCTGCTCTGCACTTCCTTGTGCTCCTGAAAGAGTAGTGGGAGGGAGCAGAACTCGCCAAACACAAAGAAGTCAGCTGAAGTATTCCGACCTTGTCTGAATAAACTGACACAGTTCATCCTGCCGGCAGTGGTGGCCCGGTGGTAGGGTTCTGGTTTACTGATCCAGGGATTCAAGCCACACTATCAGTGAGTTGTCACTCCTGCCCCAGTGCAGCTAACTGGTTTATCGAAGGCCAGCCATGTCTCTCACTGTCTGTGGTAAGAGGCATGTAAAAGAGCCACTGCTGTCATTCATAAAGAGTAAGCCACTGAGTTGCTCTTTGCCCTTGCCCAGAGTCGACCAAGATGGGCGCCAGCCTCCCTGTGACCTTAATTAGGATTAAGCAGTTCAGAAAATGAATGAGTTCATCCTACCATTTTATTATATATGATCCACAATTAACTTGTGTGGGACTCTACACATCAAATAGGTCTTGGTACATAGACACAGCACATGTATTGTTTGGTTGTCTATATATACTTCTCTTTTGGTTTTATATTACATATGGAAACTAATACTTTCCTTTGAAGCAATTCTTAGGGGTGTGAATCATCATCATCATTTTATTAAGTTGCTTAAACTGGTAAGACGTCACATCAACTGTCAAATAAATAAATATGGGCCCTTCACAGTCTCCAAATTTCAATGTAGTCCGGCTTATTTCCCTCTGTATTCACCATAAATTCGACCCGTTGTTACAAGGACAGAACATGTTCATAACTACATGCACATAACGCCACTTTTATTAGTAAAAAACTGGAATAAATCCGTATGGAACACCAAATTCATATTCAGATTCTTTCACGTATGGACACCAGATTCATCCCATTTGTTTTTGGTTAATAAATTAATTAGCACTTGACTATGTGTGAAATAAATACACTTCAGGAGGAACTCAATTGTACAGTTAATGTCATAACATCACCCTCACCCCTCACAGTAAAAATGGGTCGGTTCTGTATATATGTTCATATGTAAAAACAGCTCGAGACCATCTGGGTCCTTGAATCTCGGTTCTATAATTAATGGGCTGGGCAAGAGTAAGATCTGCCTCCTACTGCAAATTTAATAACTTCATTATTAAAGGTACCAACAAATACCCTGCACCTATTAATATAAAGTAAGAGTGTCCGATTGTAAAAAAGCAAAAGTCACTCCGCTACTCTGGTGAAAGACCACTCAGTGCTTTATAGGACAATAATAGTACTTTATCATCAGTGCAAAATGTGATTTGGAGTCAGTCTGATGTTGTTGGAGCCTCTGGTTCCAAGAAGATCTCTCGCTGTTGTGTTCTGGCTTAACTGAAGCTTGTTTAATCTAACCTTGAGGTAAAAGGTAAGAAATGTTATGTGTTTTTTGCGCATGATATAATATTCCTACATTATTTTCTTATCCTGCTTGACATTCAATAATTTTGCTAAAAATATTCAAATGCTGATTAAATACAACTGAACCCTGTTTTGTCAGTGTGTTTATTGCATCATGAGCATTTGCATCTTATTGGTACCTCCATTTCTTCTTACTGACCCACCATGTGCAGTATAATTAACACCTGATGTAACATGTTAGTCAATTCCTGGCCCATAGTGGAACTCAAAAGAAATGCATGGGAATGAAAATATTGGTTGCAGCCTCCAGAAAAATCAGCAGCCATGCCGCAATGCTCATCACTTACTCTGGCTGTGTTTGGTAAGGATTCAGCATCAAGCAGTTTACAGGCAATGACATAGCTACAAGCTCCTGGAGCAGGGCCCAAACAAACACACAGTCAAACTCTCGTTCCCCACCCTACCCCACCCCACCCCTCTGGGAAAGCTGCACAGAGTATGACATTGAAGGGGGGGGTGACTGTCAGATGTATGGACATCATGAAGGTGTCAAAAGGACCACTAGTCTGGCTTTGGCCAGTATGTAATATGGTGGTAATCAGGTGATTACTCTGTCAATTAATTAGTGTTCCAAAAGATCCTCTGATCAAAGGGATTTGTGATAGTCCTGTGAAGGAAAAAATTTGTATTTGTAAGTAAGATCATCATGTTAAATATTCTTCTAAATATCAAGATGTGAACGAAGTAGTTACTGTATTAATGACACTTGGTGGACTATATCAGTCATGACTTAGTGAGAAGAAAATCTTACATGTAGCAGATTTTTGCACTGGTTTAGTGTTTTGTTGAGTTGTTGGTTCCTTGCATTCACTAGTCTGTGATTCTCCTGTTCTTTCTGACTCTCCTAAAACAACAAGCAAAAGAGCTGAAGAAGCCAAGAAAGTAAATACGCACATTTTTATTTTGTTGAAGTAAATACAAAATTGGGTATAATGCAGCACAAACATCACAAATCCCAAATATTATTATTATTATTATTATTATTATTATTATTATTATTATTATTATTAATAATAATAATAATAATAATAATAATAATAACAATAACAACAACAACAATAACAATGATAATAACAGGGGGGCAGTGGTGGCCCGTTGGTAAGGTGCTGGATTACTAATCCCAAGGTCAGGAGTTTGAGCCCCACTATCAATGGGATGTCCTTGCTGTTCCCCCTGTGCAGCCAACTGAGTTATCAAAGGCTGGCCATGTCTTTCACTGTCTATGGTGAGAGGCATGTAAAAAAAAACATTGCTGATTTTCTTCAAGAGTAGGCTGCATAGCTGTCAGCATGTTTCATTGCACACTCAGCAAGATAAGACCAGTAGGAATAAAAAAGACGCCTTTTCTCAAATATATATTTTTTTAATTATTCACGAATATTAACATCGGCCTATCCGTGAAAGAAGGAATAAAAAAAGAATGACCTTAGCTATCTTAACAAATAATGTGAGGATTTGGACTTACTTGGACTGTGGGCTCTCCCTCCTGTTGCTGCACTGAGGCTCGCAGAGTGTCCACCTGGGACATCAGGTCTGATTCCAACTGAGCGAAGGACTCAATCACCAGCTTGTATTTCTGTTCAGCTGCAGCAATAGACATCTAGAAGGTTTTACATGCAAAGCATGTTGACATTATTTACATCTACCTGCATTTTCTGAAACTGATTCATCACAAGGGCAGACAAGATTACATGAGAAAAGGATGCTTCGACCAGCAAAAAATCCATTTTTACCATTCATTCATTCATTCATTCATTCATTCACTTGGTGAATCGCTAAATCCTTTTAGGGTCATGGTAAGGCTGGAGCCTGTCTCAGACAACTCTGGGCACGGGGAGAACATTACTCACAGGATAATGCACAATATGGCCAAAAAATAGAAACATACCATATGCAGCGTCTCTTTGTGAGTAATGGTTTCCTTCATCTCCGTGCACTGTGAGGTCAGGATACAGATAGCTCTCTCCTTACGCTCACACTCCTAAAACACAGTCATGGAGCAGAAGAGGTTGACATTTTTTTGGAGCTGAACTCTCTTTATATTCAATGATTTTTAGTACAACGCTGTTTTCTACACAAAGATCCCCTAATATTGTCATGAAAAAGACCATCTATATGCCTGTTTCGATTGATTACAGTGCAACAAATGTTCTGGAGCCTGAGGTGTGATGAACACCTAAAGAAGCGATTGCCTCAATTAGAAATAAATTAAAGACATTTTTCTTTACACCAGCTTTTGTTCTGGTCATGCACAATTTTGCAGTCATACAATCCAAACTACACCTCCTTGAATCACCACCTTATTGTGGTGGAGGGATTTGCATGCCCTAATGATCCTGGGAGCTATGTTGTCGGGGGCATTATGCCCCTGGTAGGGTCACCCATGGCAAAAATAAACTAGGTGAAGGTCCATACAAAGTGCGGTTCAGAAGCCATCCATGAGCAATATTTTTTCAAGCACAGAGTTTCCCTTGCCCAGATGCGGGTTACTGGAGCCAGGCCTGGGGGAGGGGCTCGAAACCGAGGAGACATGGGTCCGCTGTCCCATGGACCCAACACCTGTGGTAGGGGCAAATGGGGTTGGGTGCAATGTGAGCCGAAGGTGTGGGTTCTTCTGGACCGATCCTACTGACTCTGGCTTTTGGGACATGGAATGTCACCTCTCTGGCAGGGAAGGAGCCTGAGCTCGTGTGTGAGGTTGTGGGATACCGACTAGCTATAGTTGGGCTCACCTCAACACATAGCTTTGGCTCTGGTATCACCCTGGACCTTGATTTATTCTGGAGTTGCTCATGGGGAGAGGCAGCGAGCTGGTGTGGGCATCCTTGTTGCCCCCCGTCTTGGTGTCCACATGTTGGGGTTCTCTCTGGTTAACAAAAGGGTAGCCTCCCTCTGCCTTCAGGTGGGGGAAAGGTCCTGACTGTTGTGCATATGCACCAAATAACAGTTCAGAATACCCACCGTTTTTGAAGTCCCCAGGGGGTGTGCTAGAGGGTGCTCCCCCTGGGGACTCACTTGTCATCCTGGGAGACTTCAACGCCCACATGGGCAATGACAGTGTGACCTGGAAGGGTTGGTAGGTACGGCCTCTCTCATCTGAGCCTGAATGGTGTTTCATTGTTGGACTTCTGTGCTCATCACGATTTGTCCATCACAAACACCATGTTCGAACATAAGGGTGTCCATAAGCACACACGGAACCAGGAATAACAGACTTGTTGCTACAGGCCATTCGATCTCTGTATTGCTAGAGCCAGAGCTTGGTCCGCATTGGTAACAACATGTCGAATTCATTTCTAGTGGGGGTTGGACTCCACCAAGGCTGCCCTTTGTCACTGGTTCTGTTCATAATTTTTATGGATGGAATTTCTAGGTGCAGTCAAGGTGTTGAGGGGTTCTGGTTTGGTGGCCATAGGGTCTTGTCCCTGCTTTTTGCAGATGACATTGTCCTTTTGGCTTCATCGAGCCAGAACCTTCAGCTCTCGCTGGAGCAATTCACAGCTGAGTGCAAAGCACCCAGGATGAGAATCAGCACCTCCAAGTCCAAGGCTGTGGTTCTCAGCCGGAAAAGGGTGGAATGCACCCTCTGGGTCTGGAATTAGGTCCTGCCCCAAGTGGAGGAGTTCGAGTATCCCGGGGTCTTGTTCACGAGTGAGGGAAGGATGGAGCAGGCGATTGACAGGTGGATCAGATCAGCTTCTGCTGTAAAGCAGAGCTTGTACTGGTCTGTCATGGTGAAGAGGGAGCTGAGCTGGGAGGCAAAAATTTAACAGTCGATATACGTGTCTACCTTCACCTATGGTCACGAGCTTTGGGTAGTGACCGAAAGAATACAATGTGTATTGTAAAGTTAATACAATGATTTTTATTATGACCCATGCACACAGACCAAGTCCGAAAATTTACAAATTCTTTCTAGACCCATACCCCATCTTTCCTTCAAATTTGGTTCAGTGGTTTTTGCGTATTTCTGCTAAAGGGCAAACCAACCAACATGCACTGGTAAATACATAACCTCTCCTACTAAGCAGGGAAAAAAGGTGCAATCCAGCCAACCTGGCAACCCAAGTGTTTGGAATTAAGATCTTTTACACACAAGAATGAGCAGAAAAAAATACATAAAATGTCTGCTTTGAACAGCCTGTGTAAAAAGGACTGACAATTTTTCATTTGCATTAACATCTTATTTAAAAATAGCCAAGTGCTAGGGACTGGCACATTTCTTTTTTAATTACTGTTTCAAAATAACATAACGTCAATGGAAATATTAGGTTCCCTAACTCCTACATTTGAAGCCCTAGATCATTGGAATCAGCAAAGTGATTTTACCACCAGACATGCCAGAATGGTCAATATTAAGAGCTGCAGAAGTATAGGGACATTACACAGCAAATCAAAGCTTGCGAAACATAGTACATTTCAGAAAGGTGGGTAATTTGAACGAAAAAATTTTAAGGGCAGACACCTTTTTATGCATGACTACCTACCAGACAAAAAGGCTGGGTAATTTCTTAATTGCTCAAGATATTTCCCTCAAACTATATTCACTCAACTATGACATTACTTTTTCGCAATATTCTATTGGTTTAACTTGGTTACTTATAGTTTTGTTTAGTTTGCATTGTAAATCAATGGCCTGGTGAGCTGTCCAGGGTGTACTCTGCCCTCACCCAGAGTCAGCTGAGATGGGCGCCCCCCCCCCCCCCCCCCCCCCCCCCATGACCATAATTAAGATTAAGGAGTTCAGAAAATGAATGAATGAATGCATTGTAAATCGAGCCAAAAGTCAGCAAACTTCCACCAAAAGAAAATCTGGTCCATCTCACGTAAATTATTAAATGTCATGTGACACGGGATGTAATAAAAAATGAAATCGCCAAATCAGAAACGTTGTGTGCCTGCACAAACGACTATTAATGCAAACTTTTGTTAGGGTGCTAAACTGGCATAACACCCTCCAGCAGTCTAAGATGCGCTACATCATCGAGTGTGAGGACGTATTCCACGCGCCATCTATCAGATGTGCCAGTGGCTACAACAGCAGTCCTAGAGCACTCTTGGCTGAATGAATGAATAACTACACATACCATTAGTAGGTTGTGACTCTGATTTAGTGTCTCTTGGTACTCAGACTCCAGCATGCTGTAAGCATTCTCTGCCTGCTGATGATTCTAAAATTGCAAAGGGGAGGAAAAGAGATGTAATGTCAGGAAGGAAGAATGTCTCGGAATGCATTTTTGTCTTAAGTGTTTGATGTCTTTGTGTTGAGATCATGTTGACGAGGGCCATCTTAGCAACCTGTTTTGTTACCTCAAAGGGGTGTACATTAGATCATAAGTGATATACAGGTACATGTAATGACAAAAATGCAGTTTGTCGAATATACACACATATACACATCATGAGGCGACATATTAAAAAAGTAGTGCGCCTCAAGCGCTGCTGGTGGGATGTCCCAGGGTGAAAGCGTCGCCGAGTGTGTGTAGGTCAATCAGTAGGTTATGATGTCACAGAGAGGAGGAACAGACAGAGGGTGCTTCTTAAGACCCTTACTTGTTTTCTTGATCCTCACATGAAATGGAGTCCGTCATCATTGCAGGCCGTCGCAATTCTCTTATTTGTGCATTGACGAATGTGGATGTATACATGAGAGCAGCCTTCCTGGAAGGGCTGCACTTCATTTTATAAAAAACTTATACGGCATCAGATGCTGTGCTGATGCAGCTGTGCTGCCGTCATCCGCAGCAGATATCACTGCATGTGACGCTTCTGGAAAAAAATGATTGCTCCTCAGCTTCCTCCCTTTTTTCATGTTTCTTCGAAGGGAGGGACTCAAGGATGAGATGCAAGTGAGGGAAACAAGGATGCATATTTCCCCATGCTTGTGTGGGTTTCCTCCGACAGTCCAAAGACATGCATGCACATTTGGCTAGTAGGAGTAACTCTCTAATAGGATTGATTGATTCAAAAAATGAATGAATGAATGAATGAATGAGAAGCATGCAGGCAAAGAGACACAGAGGGACATGGGACATCCCACATTGACAACATGCACTAGTGACATGTTCATCATACATTTGAAACAAAACAACAAAGCGACAGCAATGCCTCATACAAAGAAAACACAGACATGGAGAAAAACAGGTTTGAACTGGTGAAGTGAGTGCGTAATGTACTACAGTGCACCGGTTTCATTCGGTAAAACACACAGGAACACACAGGCTGCGGTGTACCCCACTGTGCAGTCATGAGACTTCACTTGTAAAGCTACTGCTTGCTGTCTGATTCTCTCACCCTTTTAAGCTTCACATGCATGTGCTGGATCTTTGAGAGCTTTTTCTCCAACTCATGCACATTGTCTTGCAGTATATCTGAGTCCCTTGTCAGGTGGTTGTTCTCCTTCTCAAGGTCAGCAATTGATTCCATCGCCTGATTGTATTTCTCCTCCGTTTCAGCCAGAGTCGATTTCAGGTCCTGAAACCAACACATGTTGCTTTTATTCACTTCCACACAAACATTCCGGACAATTTCAGATGACTCCACTCATCAGTCAGAACAGACACATACTTTGGGGTCAAGAAAAAGAATGTCCAAACATAGACACTGAGTGGGCATGGATAATAACTACAAGCAATGATTAATGTCCCGGGGTCATGTGATGTAGCTCCCCTCTTGGTGATATCACAGAGTGTGTGGGTCAATCAGTCCGGGATGATGTCACAGAATGTGCTGTAGGTCATGTGACACACTGGATGGACGTGTCAGAGAGAAATGGTGGCATACTGGTTAGCACGTCTGCCTCACAGCAAGAAGTTAGAGAGGTTAGAGAGGCCCGTGCTCGGGCTTAGGCATTTCTTTGTGGAGTTCGCATGTTCTCCCTTGCTTGCGTGGGTTTCCTTTGGGAACTTTGGTTTCCTCCTACAGTTCAAAGACATGCACATTAGGCTAATTGGCTGTTCCAAATCACCCCTAGGAGTGAGAGTGAGTATGAATGGTTGTATGTGTTGGCCCTGCGATGGTCTGGCGAGCTGTTCATGGTGTACCTCACCTTTGTTCAGTGCCAGCTGAGATATGCTCCAGCCTAATAAGATTAAGTGATTTGGGTGAGTGAGTGATTGAGCACTATTAGACAAGTCACAAGGTACTGACTGAAAAAAATGCTGTTTAGTGACGTCTTTCAATGCTTTTTTTGCATAATTTCATTACACTTTAGTTATGAGATGTCCAACGTAGTGATGCTCTCCAGTGGTCAGGACTCAATCTCTTTCCCTCTGTATCTTTGTCATGATCCCTTTACACAGTGTCACATGACCTACACACTCCGTGATGATGTCACACAGAGGGGTCAGTGGGTAATGAAGGGGTGTCTTACATCCCACCCGCAGAGCCTTTTTTCATTCATTCATTTATTTAATTTCTAAGTTGCTTAATCCTAATTATGGTTGCAGGGAAGCTTTTTTTTTTTTCTTTAAACCATTAATTAGTCTGTAAGCCAAAGCAGAGAATGGCCTAATATACTTGGAGGGAAAGCGCTATCTGCCCCTTCATACAAATGAGCTCACAAATGCTCATGATTGGCTGATGATCGTAGTGAGTGACAGGGAAGTGAAGGTATGCCCTCCCTCTCTCCCGCGAGACCTTGGCCAATGAGCTTCCATGGACTCCTGGTCATGGATGGCTGTGGCATCAACCTGGATTCGAACTTGCAGTCTCCGGGTAGATAGTCACGTGCACTTTGTCGATGCGCCACTCCGGAGAACTTTTATTGTTTTTATATTATATATTTTTTGATGCAAGTTCGTTGCATTTATTTCTGGAAAAATTGTCAAAAATAAACTTTAATAACCTTTGGTTTACTGTAATCTGATAAAAGGAAATAAAAATTGACAGAAAGTTGACAAGACCATAAAACATGTCTGTTTGGTGTTCACATATATTTCCACACAACTTTAGTACAGGAAAAAATGAATAAGGCCTGCTGTGAAGATGTGTATTATCTCTAAAGGAATTGATTTATGTGGAAATTTTTTTACTTACTGTCACCATCATGCTACACTTTTTGCATTCCTCACTGAGATCTTGCATTTGCTGCTGCACCGTTTCTTGCAGTGTGCCTATGTTCTGCTTCAGAGCTGCATTCTCTTTCTGTAGTTGAGCATTTGAAATGACTAGCAGACGGTATTTCTCCTCAATTTCATTTAGAGAGTCCTGCAAGTTAGACAACACCAGCATGTTGACTTTAAGTTACTGCTTCACACCCATTCAGCTGCATATCCACCTGGTTTCCATAACTTCAGAGGACAACACATAGACTTACATTCATTTTCTGGAGCCTTAATTACCCTAATCTCGACCCAACCCTAACCTTAAAAAACCTTGAAACACATGTTAACCTTAAAATGTTTAAAAAGTGATTTATGTTAAGGACCTTGCGTTTCTATCCCATAAAGACAAGTCCCCCACCATGTAACATCATACAGATTTAGTCCCCAGAAGGTGATAAAATACATAGACTCTCTCTCTCGCTCTCTCTCTCTCTCTCTCTCTCTCTCTCTCACGCACACACACACACACTTAAAGCACACCTTTAGAGATTTCTCGTTTTGTGTTAAATTTTTCAAGATTTGAGTGAACTGAGCCTTCAGGATATAATGAGCCTCACACTCTCTCTCACACCTCTGAAACACACCATGAAGCAGAACAAGTTAAACATATTTGTGACCCATCACAGCAAAGTGGGTATTAGGTCAGAAATTATTAATTACTTGAACTTTAAACGCAATTTTGTCCATAGTTGTATGATAAAAAAGGCTAAAGATTCTTGCCAGGTTTTGGTTAGTTACTCCAAAACTAGCAACATATGTTAGAAAACATGGTATCATTTTAAAGCTTAATATATCAGCTACAAAATGATTCCAATAACTCATAATAAAGGTGGCACGATGGAGTAATGGTTAGCAAGTCCACCTGACAGCAAGAAGACCTGACTTTGATTCTGGGGCTTGTACATTTCTGTGTGGAGTTCTGTGTGGAGCATGTTCTCCCCGTGCTTGCGTGGGTTTCTGCCGGGTACTCCGGTTTCCTCCCATGGCCAAAAAACATGAACAGCAGGGTTAAGTGGATTAGAAAATTAATGAATTAACTCAAAATTAATAATCTCTGACATAATACCCTCCTCATAATACCCACTTTGCTGTGATTGGTAACATTTATTGGTGCATTAATTTTATTTGGTGCAATAAATCAATTCAAAATAAAGTGAATTCTGGTCACTGAGCTGTTTGGGACAGGAAGGAACATGGGGGGAATGAAGAGGGTGTTTTCTAAAGTGTATAATATTAACAATAATTTAAAAAAATCTCTTGATACAAAAGTTAGTTTCAATCTACAAAATGTATACCTCTCCATAAAGGCAAACATAATGCTACATCTTTATATGCATTCTTTTGAAGACGAGGTCTACAGATTAACATTAAAAAAATAGTATCATGGACAGGGGCATGGTGGTGTAGTGGTTCACAAGTCCACTGCAAGAGGGTCCTGGGTTCAAATCCGGGGCTTGGTGAGGGCTGTCTGTGTGGAGTTTGAATGTTCTCCCTGTGCTTTCATGAGCTTCATCTACGGACACCGGTTTCCTCCCACGGTCCAAAGACATGCACATTAGGCTAATAGGCTGCTCCAAATTGCCCCAAGGTGAGAGTGTGAATGGTTGTGTGTGTGTGTGTGTGTGTGTGTGTGTGTGTGTGTGTGTGTGTGTGTGTGTGTGTGTGTTTGTGTTGCCGTGCAATGAGCTGCCAAGCTGTTCAGGGGGTACCCTGCCTTCCACGGCTTTTAAAGTACACAGATCTGCACAAACTTCTGAATGTGTCAAATGAACTGCAAGACCACTGTAATACTTTGAACATGAGAGGAAACAATTCTCGTTGCTTGTCATATTGTTTTGTTATTTCCTTCAACTGTTCACACTGTGACATCAGGACACTGTGAGCCTCTCGCTCCTGTTCACATTCCTACAACACAACCATGGAGCAGAAAATGTTTATGTTAGTATTTTCTATTTACTGGATAATATCCGTACAGTAAAAGACAAAAGGGGCACTCATGGATTGCAAGGTACCTCCGCCATGATTATAACTTGATATAGTTATAATGAAATGTCTCATTTTGCCCCATGTTAAAGACTGGATTTTTTTTTGGATTTTGGGATTTTTTTCAACATGATCCCATGCACAGATCACCTCCAGAATTTAATAGGTTCTTTGCCGTCCCAGGCCAAAACTCTCCACCAAGTTTGATGAAAACCTGATTAGTAGTTTTTGCTTGAGTCTGCAAACAGAACAAATCCTTTTATAAATGCTTGTTTAAAAGCCTTTAATAAATTCCTGGATCCAGATCTGTTTCAAAATGCTATGGCTTCTTGCCATGCCCATAACTCATCCATCCACCAAGTTTGGTAAAAATCAGTTCTTTAATTTTTGCATAATCCTAACAAACATACAAACAAACAAACAAACAGACGCTGGAGGATACATAACCTCCTCCATCAAGCGGTGGAGGTAATAAACCTAGCATCAAAATTAGATTCATTAATCAACTTAATCCTAATTAGGGTCGCGTGAAGGCTGGCGCCCATCTTAGCCGACTCTGGATGAAGGCGGTGTACACCCTGGACAGCTCGCTAGACCATTGCAGAGCCAACACACATACCACCATTCACACTCACTGTCACACCTAGGGGAAATATGGAAGAGCCAATTAGCCTACTGTTCATATTTTTGGACTGTGGGAGGAAACCGATGTACCTGGAGGAAACCCACGCAAACACTGGGAGAACAAGGAAACTCCTCCCAGAAGCACCCTGAGCTCAAAATTCTAACCCGGGACCTTTTTGATGTGAGGCAAACCTGCTAACTACTGCCCCACTGTGCCACTAAAAACTAGATACACATTTTATTTCGTTTCAATAACTATAGCATGTGGTATAATCCGTCATGCAGTAAAAACACTTCATTTCCTCTGATTATTTCTAAAAGAAGTGCTTAATGGGAGCATTCAGATTTACCAATGTCATCTCATCATACTTCTCGTGCATCTCACGGCATGCTTCCTCCCGCTGATGCACTAAGGTTTGTAGCGTGTCCACCTGGGTCTTGAGCTGAGCACAGGATTTCATCACCTGCTTGTATTTCCTCTCAGCTTCACCTAGAGCGAGCTGCAAATTAGAACACCAACAGAGTTAACAATAAATGTGGCTACTGTTCAGAAAAAAACATTGTATTTCATCTTGTGTTGGGGGGGGGGGGGGGGGGGGGGGGTCTAACCGGGAATCAAACCCACAACCTCGCGATCATAAGCCCAGCATGCTAATCAGTACACTACAGAAGTTACAGGATGTATGTTATCGAGCTTTAAATGACTGTGTTAGGGTGAGGAAGGGTACCTGCAGGACTCTGACATCACATATCTGCATTGTGGCATCTAAACACAAACAAACAAAAACACCACATCAGCCTGCACTCATCTGAGATAAATATCCAACATAAACATCATTCCCACTGATCGAGTTTAAATTCACACAATACATATTTTGCTCCTGGTTTAAACATGTTATCTTTAGCACTTAGTTTGTGGTGCGGGAAGCTAGAGCCAATCTGGTGAGAAGCGGGGTACATCCTAAACAGGCTGAGTCTGTGTTAACCCTCTGTGATATTACAGGGCAAATGTACACAGACATAAACAACCATTCACACTACATGCAATTAAGAGTAGCCGGATGACCTTCATGTGCATGTCTTTGGACTGAGGAAAGCCACATTCATGGTAAAAACATGGAAAATATACTAATGACTGCAACATCATGTTGCTCTGATTTATGCTTATTATAACCTCCGCTGCCACTCGACTGGTGCAGGTGGGGGTAGGGGGTTATGTATTTACCAGCATCTGCCTGTTTTTTGTCTGTTAGCAGGATTATGCAAAAGTACTGAATTGGTTATCACTAAACCTGGTGGAGGGATGGGCTATGGGCCCGGCAAGAGCCCATAGTGTAACATTTTGGAGCTGATTGGGATCACAGTCCAGATCCAGGAATTTATTAAACGCTTTTTAACAAGCAATTATTAAAGGATTTATTACCATTTAACACGATTAAGCACAAACTACTGATCTGATTTTCATTAAACTTGTTGAAGGGGTGGGAACTTTGTCTGAGAAGGACCCGTTCAATTTGGGAGGTGATCCTTGTTGAAAAAACATCCAGAATAAAAACACCTATCTTTAACATGGAGCAAAATGTGATGCCCACAAGGGGGGCGCATTTCGTTATAAGTATGAAAAGCTAAAATAATCAGACTTAGCCTAGAGGTACCTTACATTATATGAGTGCCCCTTTAGTTATTATTAATAAATTTATTTATTTATTATAACAATCTTTGGTGAAATGCACTGAAGGTCTGAAAAATTCTGCTGAGTTGAAATATTGTTTCAAATCAGCTGTATGTAGGTTCAGGGGTTAAGGGTGTGGGTGAAAGATCAAAAAATCAGGAGTTCAAGCCGCAGTACCACCATTCTGCCACTGCTGGGCCTGTGAGCCAGGCCTTTAACTCTTAAAGTTCATGTCTTAAGCTTTTGATTTACCACGATTACGAGCATAAAGTGATAACAATGCTAGTACTAGAGTGCACCCGGGTCGTACTGCACTCACATTGCCCCCCTTAATGAACCAGTACACTTTAAACTTCCCGCTCTCCAAACGCTTCCGAAAACGCTCTCTTCGGCATTTTCCGCCAAAACTGACTGCTGACATCACTTACAGAAAACACTTCAGTTTGGAAGCGATTAATTCAAAATGGTGACATCTTGCATTGTTGGCGGGTTTAGCAATAACTACTTGGAGAACAGTTACAACCCCCACCGAGTTGTCTCCCTCCGTCAGTGGCCGACTGACCCAGTAATATCCGCAAAGTGGAAACGATTGTGGAATCCACGAGAAAATGCAATACCCAGTATTCACCCCGTGTAGACCGACCCACGCACAGCCCGAGGTGCCTGTAGTGAGAGATGGAGAACGACCATGACTAGGCTGAATTTTACAAGGGTATGTTTACTTTTAATTATGTATAGCTCAGCTTAATCAGCCCTCATACTAGTAGACTTAGACTTAGACTTAGCTTTATTTGTCATCAGATATACAGGTGCATACATTATTATATTATTCCGGACAGAACATAGAAATAAAACTTACCAGTCAATGTTGTTGGCACGATTTTCATGGCCATCATAGGCACCCATGGGCTTGACTGGGAGTTCCACATTGTTAGCAACTGCAGACTGTGGAGGGGCAACCGGCTCGACCTGATAAGGCTCTTTAACTGGGGCCTGAAAATTGTTCAATCCCCCATCGACACTTTCATCACTGTCCGATGTAAGTAAGTTGGGGGCGGAATAATTGTTTAAGTCCTCACTCCCATCACTAAAAGACCCGTACGAAGGGAATGGAGAAGCTTCTCTATCGATGGCCACCATTTTACTGTAGCAAAGCAAGCCTGTTGTTTTCTGTAATCTACGTCACATTGTCACGTGACCAACTTAGGCTTCGATGTAAGTGTACTCGGGAATGTTCGGAAAACACTGAAGTTTCTCAGCTGGCTTTAAATACCACAGTGTGTATTGGTCAAAACAACCTGTGGATATATTTATATACGCCAACCAAACAATTTACATGATTTTGTATTGTTAATTAAGACACGTCCTTTAAATGCTTAGTTGAATAAATGTGATAAAATGACACCGCTCTAGATAAGGGCATCTGCCTGATGTCATAAATGTAAATACAGTAATGTGTGTAAAGCTCTCAAGGTGGGATATCCCAGGGGGGAATGCTCCTCTCTGTGACATCATTACTAAGTCTCATCTCCTTTTCTAAACCATTTTACCCCTCAGCCAGTTATGGCTAGAGGGTTATTGTTGTTGGCTTGGCGGGCGGGCGGGCAATGTGACAATATGTTTGTCCAGCCCATTGTTTGGCTCATGCATATGCCAGCTTTCTGAACCTTTGCATAGCACTTCCTATGACCTAAACTGTTTAACTAAGGCTATTCAAGGCTATTTAACTGTTGGTTTAAATCAAAATAGAGAGAACTAAACTGTGAGCACTGAGAAACAAATGGAGAGAGAGAGATAGAGAAAGAGATGGTGTACCTTCAGTGAGTGATGTTCTCTTGCTGCCGCCATGTTTCTTAATATGATAATAAACTCCTGCCGCTGTGACTGCAGCTCCAATCACAAACACCAGAGAGCGACATAAATTCATAAAATTTTGCATGCTACAAGTGTGATCAGTAGCTCCTTTTTAGCATTTAAGCTTCTGTTGTGTCACAGTGATGCAATAAGGCAATGAGGCACATGTTTCATGTGCCAGGATTCAGAGCTGGAAGAACTGAAAGGTCCAGCAGACACGTTGAATATCATCAGCATAAATGATAGATATTTGCTCTTTTTAAGTTTTTAAAGATAGACTTCAATGTTTGTCTCCCTGCCACAATGATCTGCCAATATTTCACATGACCTACGCACTCTTTGATATCATTACCTACTGACTGACCTATATATTCTGTGATGAATAGGTGACACAGTGGTGACACAGTGTGGCACTTCCAACTCACTGCAAGAGGGTTCTGGAATTGAGCCCTGTGCATGGCGAGGGTGTTTCTGTATGGACTTTGCATGTCCTTTCCACACTTGCATAGGTTTTGTCCAAGACATGCACATTAAGCTACAGGCTATTCCAAATTGCCCCTAGGTTTGAGTGTAAATGGGTGTGTTAGGTTTTATCTTTTGGTTCTGTGTACACTGAATATTAGGAGAAAAAGGCATGATTGCATTTCAATTCAGACAAAGAAATTCACACATTATTTGCACTTGCTCAGGTCCCATGCCCGGGTCACCTCCAAAATTTAATAGTTTGTTACTTGTACCTACTCTAGAAAAAAAAATCATTCAAATCAGTGCATAACTTTTTAAGGTATATTGCACACAAACAGACAAAATAGCAAGCAAACAATCCAACACAGGTGAAAAAAACAACATTCAACAGCGACCAAAGTATATTTCTTAACAATGCTGAAAATATAGCAATGAAATGCCGCTCTGCAACCATTGTGTACCCAAGCAACCAGATCCACTCTGGTTGAAAACCTGTCCAAAGATCTTTTAACTGAACCAAACATCATGTTTCTGTCATAAGTGGTTGCGGAGATATGTGACACATGACAGCAAAGTGGGTATTAGAAATTTGTAATTTTGAGTCACTGGTACCCTTTTTTTAACTAATGTCTTAAGCTTTAAAATGATAGCAAATTTTTAAACATATGTTACTAGTTTTGGAGTAAATAACAACTTCATGTTGAGGAGGTGGTGCAAGGAGTGCTGGTGAAACATGTAAGTAAGTGCATTTGTGTTGCAAGAGTTGGCCACATCTCACTACCGCAAATAAGAGTTGGAAGCACGATGGCAATGGATACTGTGAGTTTGGTGAGTGTTGAGATGCATTTCCTTGACCAGCACCTAGAAAGTGTAAGACGCAAGCACCACGACTTATTCTCGTCTTAGTTTCAGGCAACACAGTATTTAATAATTTTTGACTTAATGCATACTTTGCTGTGAAGGGTCACATATTAAAAATGTATTGTTTCCATAGCAACTGTTGTGACAGACACAGGTCAACTCACCAGGAGATGTGGGTTCAAAATCAAGAGCAGTTTTATTTGATCAAAGAAGAAAAAATCATCAAATTGTTAAGGAGTTTTTAAAAAACCATCAGGAACAAATTACGTGTGATCTCCAAATGAGCATTCGAAGACACCAAATCCCACTCAAGGACAGGTATATAATATACAGTCAGTTTGGTAGTGTGAAGCTTTCACCACCATTATTTTCTGGTTATTCAGAGGAGACAGTGGCTGAGATATTGTTTACTCCAGGTGTTGTTGACATTATGTGGTAGACCTTGGGACCCTGTTTTCCTCACTCGTCTGAGGCTTCAGTGAAGGGCCCGTGCACGTTATTAAACATAAATCATTATTTAACAGTTCAACTACAATTAATACACTTTTACCAATCATAATACAACAATACGCCATTGCACATTATCAATCACAATCATAATTCAACAATCATGTGTCCTGCTTCTACACAACCAAATCGAATTTTTGTACAAGCCAGTCCAAAGACCGGTCAGATAAACCTAAAATCAAGTCTTAGTTCTAAGTGGCTGTGGGGATACAGCTTATGAGCATAAGGGCAATGGTGAGACACTATAACAGAAAAGAGACTGGACACTGGACATTCGACAAGAGGTGGAACGATGATGCCCACCTAATGGATGTTTGAATGCAGGCATTTCATGCAGTTCAAAACTTAGCGTTGAAGTAGGATGGGCTGTGCTTAGGTAGGAGAGGGAGTGGAAAGGGCTGTGCGTAGGTGGGAGTGGGAAGGGCTGTGCGTAGGTGGGAGTGGTAGTGGGAGTCGGAAGGGCTGTACGTCCGTGCTAGTGGGAGTGGGAAAGGCTGAGTGTTGGCTGAAGTGGGAGTGGGAAGGGCTGTGTGTTGATAGGGGTGGGACTGGGAAGGGCTGTGCGTAGGTGGGGGTGGGAGTGGGAAGGGCTGTGCACAGGTGGGAGTGACAGTGGGATGGGCTGTGTGTACGTGGGAGTGTGAGTGGCTGTGCGAAGCTAGGAGTGGGAAGGGCTGTGGATGGTTTGAATGGGAAGGGCTGTGCATAGGTGGGAGTGGGAGGTGCTGTGTTTAGGTGAAAGTCGGATTGGGAAAGGCTGATCGTAGGTGGGTGTGAGATTGGGAATGGCTGAACGTAGGTTTGAGTGGGAGTGGGAGTGGCAATGGCTGTGCGTAATTGGGTGAGGGAATGGGAAAGGCTGACTGTAGGAGGGAGTGGGAGTGGGAAGGGCTGTGTGTAGGTGTGAGTGGGAGTGGGAAGGGCTGTGCATAGGTGGAAGCGGGAGTGGGATGGGCTATGCGTAGGTGGGTGAGGGAGTGAAAAGCGCTGTGCATAGGTGGGAGTGTGAGTTGGAAAGGCTGAGCGCAGGTGGGGGGGGTTAGAAGGGCTGTGAGTAGGGGGGAGTGGAAGTGGGAAGGGCTGTGTGTAGGTGAGAGTGGGAGCGGGAAGGGCTGTGGTTGGTGTGAGTGTGAGTGGGAACAGCTGTACGTAGTTGGGAGTGGGAAGGGCTGTGTGCAGGTTTGAGTGGCAGTGGGAAAGGCTGTGTGTAGGTGGGAGTGGTAGTGGGAAGGGCTGTGCGTAGGTGGAAGTGGGAAAGGCTGTGCTTAGGTAGGGGTGGGAGTAGGAAGGTCTGTGGGTAGGTTTGGGTGGGAGTGGGAAGGGCTGTGCGTTGGTGGGACTGGCAGTGGGACAGGCTGTGTTTAGGTGGGAGTGGGAAGGGCTGTGTGTAGGTGTGGGTGGGAAAGGGATGGGCTGTGCATAGGTGAAAATGTGAGTGGGTTGGGCTGTACATAGGTGGGAGTGGGAGTGGGAAGGGCTGTGTTTAGGTGGGAGTCTGAGTGGAAAGGGCTGTGTGTAGCTGGCAGTGGGAAGGGCTGTGTGTTAGTCGGAGTGGGAGTGGGAAGAGCTGTGCATAGGTGGGAGTTGGAAGGGCTATGTGTCGGTGGGAGTGGGATAAGCTGTGCGTTGGTGGGAGTGGGAAGGGCTGTGCGTAGTTCGGGGTGGCAGTGGGACGGGCTGTGCGTAGGTGGGAGTGACAGTGGGATGGGCTGTGCATATGTGGGGGTGGGAAGGGCTGGGCTTTGGTGGGAGTGGGAGTAGGAAAGGCTGTGTGTAGGTGGGAGTGGGAGTGGGAAGGGCTGTGTTAAGGTTGGGGTGTAAATGCGAAGAGCTGTGTGTAGGTGGGAATGTGAGTGGGAAGGGCTGTGCGATGGTGGGGGTGAGAGGTGGAAGGGCTGTGTGTTAGTGGGAGTGGGATAGGCTGGGCGTTGGTGGGAGTGGGAAGGGCTGTGCGTAAGTCGGGGTGGGTGTGGGACAGGCTGTGTGTTGGTGGGTTGTAGAAGTGGACAGGGCTATGCATAGGTGGAGGTAGGAGTGGGAAAGGCTGTGCGTATGTGGGGGTGGGAGTGTGAAGGGCTGTGCATTGTTGGGAGTGGGAAGGGCTGTGCTTAGGTGAGAGTGGGAGTGGGAAGAAATGTGAGTAGGTGGAAAGGGAAGGGCTGTGTGCAGGTGAGAGTGGGAAGGGCTGTGCAAATGTGGGAGTGGCAGTGGGAGGGGCTGTGTGTAGGTGAGAGTGGCAGAGGGAAGGGCTGTGTCATGGTGGGAGTTGGAGTGGGTCAGGCTGTGCGTAGGTGGGAGTGGGAAAGGCGGCGGTTGTTGTGAGTGTGAAGAGCTCTGAGTTGGTGGGAGTGGGAAGGGCTGTGCGTAATTGGGAGTGGCAGTGGGAAGGGCTATGCGTAGGTGAGAGTGGGACGGGCTGTGTGTAGTTGGGAGTGGAAAGGGCTCTGCGTAGGTGGGAGTGGCAGTGGGAAGGGTTGTGTGTAGATGGGAGTGGGAAGGGCTGTGCATAGGTGGTTGTGGGAGTGGTAGTGGGAAGGGCTTTGTGTACGTGGGAGTGGGTTAAAACCCACCTGTGAACCTGCCCTGGGGGTCCCCATGGCCCCTTCTTCGCTGCAGGAGGAAATAATCATTGGATTTGTCCGTGATCCGGAGATTCAGCACAGTTTTCAGTGACACCTCATCCGGATTCACCGCTCCACAGCTCCAGAGGAACCCGACCGCCTACGTCACGCACCGATACCGGAAGTACATTCCCGAACTGCTGTCCCCCAACTGGGAGTGGCAGTTTGAAGGGCTGTGTGTAGGTGGGAGTGGGAAGGCCTTTGCGTACGTGGTTGTGGGAGTGGGAAGGGCTGTGCGTTGGTGGGAGTGGCAGTGGGAAGGGCTGTGCGTAGGTAGGGGTGGGAGTGGGAAAAGCTGTGCGTAGGTGGGGGTGGGAGTAGTAAGGGCTGTGCATTGGTCGGAGTGGGACGGGCTGTCCATAGGTGGGAGTGGGAAGGGCTGTGTGTAGGTGGGAGTGGGAAGGGTTGTGTGTAGGTGGGAGTGGCAGTTTGAAGGGCTGTGTGTAGGTGGGGGTGGGAGTTGGAAGGGCTGTGTGTAGATGGGGGTGGGAGTGGGAAGGGCTGTGTGTAGGTGGGAGTGGGAAGGGCTATGAGTGGGTGGGTCTGGGATGGGCTGTGCGCAAGTGGGAGTGGGAAGGGCTCTGCGTAGGTGGGAGTGGGAAGGGCTGTGTGTAGGTGGGAGTGGCAGTGGGAAGGGCTGTGTGTAGGTGGCAGTGGGAAGGGCTGTGTGTAGGTGGCAGTGGGAAAGGCTCTGGGTAGGTGGGAGTGAAAAGGGCTGTGTGTAGGTGGGAGTGGGAAAGGCTCTGCGTAGGTGGGAGTGGGAAGGGCTGTGTGTAGGTGGGGGGTGTCAGTGGGAAGGGCTGTGTGTAGGTGGGGGTGGGAAAGGCTCTGCGTAGGTGGGAGTGGGAAGGGCTGTGTGTAGGTGGGGGTGTCAGTGGGAAGGGCTGTGTGTAGGTGGGAGTGGGAAAGGCTCTGCGTGGGTGGGAGTGGGATGGGCTGTGCGCAGGTGGGAGTGGTACGGGCTGTGCGCAGGTGGGAGTGGGAAGGGCTGTGTGTAGGTGGGGGTGGGAGTCGGAAGAGCTGTGTGTAGGTGGGAGTGGGAGTGGGAAGGGCTGTGCGCAGGTGGGAGTGGGAAGGGCTGTGTGTAGGTGGGGGT
>JAOUQZ010049485.1:0-24236 GCA_028564935.1 Neosilurus hyrtlii | reverse complement strand
TTGGAAAGAAATTTCTTCTAATCTTTACAGCTTCTTAAATATAAACATTCCCGTTTTTGCCTGGACAAAAGTCTTGTTGCCAATACTGAATTTCACTCGAGACTATATTTATTGTAGAAAAATAATCAAATGGCCTTGTGTTGCAAATATAACATCATATTGAAAAATTAATCGTGTTAAAAAATTCATAGTTAACAATAGTGCCTCTGCAAACATGGCCATGATCATATCAGACTCACAGGTGCTTGTCGTGATAAATATATCAAATTCAAATTTATTTGACACAGTACAATATGTAGTGAAGCACCTGTGAGTCTGGTACGACCATCCAAAATGTAAAGAATAGCTATCAAAGCAACAAGAAGAAAAGAACAATAACTAAAACTATTTAAACGATTCTGCAGTTTTTACAGTTAAAGGTACTAACATAAAAATTAAAAAATGGAAAATAAAGAAAATATATTATAATTAATTATAATAATAAAAGAATCAGACACCTTCAAGATGTTCAAATTACAAATAATTTTGACCCAAGACACCGGTAATACATTTTTAATACACAAATAAGCTATTTTAGAGGGCAGCCCGTTCATAAAATGGTCAGAAAACAGTCTTATCAACCCTATGGTGAGAAATCTGAGCCACCTGTAGGTTTGAAACATAATGGGAAGCAATTATCTGGGTCTGGTAATTTTCCCACCCGTCTTACATAGCTTTGTGATACCAATGTACTGGAGGTGACCTTTAACCAAGATGTTTCACTTTCATACATTACTGGCTCTTTGGGGAACTCTGGGTCCAGCCATTTTCTAGATGGTAGGTAACAACAATGGTGGCAGAGCAATATGATATTGAATTAATAATTCATTCCAAATATAATTTTTTAATATCGTTTCTGCAAATGACAGTTTCCACGCGTTAGGGCCTTGGTAAGCACATCATGTTGTTCTAGCTTTGTCTTGTACAGGACCTGTATGGTGACTATTGCAAGAAATATGATGCACAGTTGATGCTGAAGCAGACATTGCTAGCTATGAGTCCTAACGGAGCTTCTGGGGAGTCATCAGGAGGTTAACTACAACTTTTTTGCAGCCAGATGTTTTGTAGATAGTTTTCCATGCATGGCCTAGCTTACCTATGTGTACCAACAGTGGCTGAAATTTTTTACTACAGCTTGCAGTTCATTTTCATTTGCTTTTACGAGATCCTAAGGGTTTCTACAGTTTTTGCAAAAATATTTTGTAAATTGCCTGAAAGCTGCTTTAATACTTATATTTTATGTATATTTAGTTAATCAAGCACTTTTCATTATTTTTTCCTAATTTTACTAATTATATTTTACAAATTTTACTTATCATTTATATGTTACATGACTTTGACAACTTTTTTCCATTTTAGAATGGATATGCTCGTCTTTTGTTAGCTGTAAAAAGTATAAATAAATTTACAATTTCCTGTTGCTTTCACAAAACAATTTGTATATTTGTAGGATTAATGTAAGGCATAGCTGATGAAAATCGGTTAATAGGTTGGTGTGATATGGGATTTTATACATGAGTATCCACATGTTTATGAATTTTACACATGAATATCCACAAGACTTGTCAATAACTGTATACATATACATGTGCGCGCACGCGTGCTGATAATAAAATAAACTCCTGCATAATAATTGCTATAAAATATAAAAAGTTGTTACCAGTTGTTTTTACCTGAAAGATGTATGCTGTTCAGAGATTCTCTCCATAGTAGGTATTCAGATTGCAGTATTGTTGGTTCTGCTTAAAGTTAAAATCTGTGCTGATTCATAAAAATGAAATAAATCAACCGTTAAACAAATGACAAAAGGAACAAAAATATTGTGATTGATGATAATTATTATAATAGAAGAAAAATAATCAAAGTACTAATAGTAATAAAAAGCTTGATGCAAATTAAATTGTCAGCAGTAATATATTCGAAAAGGAATGGGAAGAAAAATAGTCTTATTTAATCCCACACCATACCTATCAATTATTGATCATTAAAAATGTACCCACAGTTGATATCTCCCTTTGTGCTCCTCTCATACCACAAAACATATACAACTGTACAGAATTATTTACAATAAATAACTGAAAATAATTAACAATATGGGATAATTAAAAAATAAACAAATAGAATTAATAAAGTAAACCAGTTAATAAATAACAGAATATAAACCATAACATTGAAAGCACCTGTTGATTATTTATTTCTATCAAACCACATTTTTAATTTGCTAATTTTTCAGTTATAACCTCTAGTAGTTCCTGTATATTTTACTCAAAAAATAATATTTGTACCATCGGCAAACAACACAAATTTTAATAAATCAGAAACCTTGCATGTATCGTTTATATACATAAACAACTTTAACACCATCAATGACCCCTGAGGGACACAACAAGCAATGTCCAAAATTCCAAATAGAAATTACTCAACATTAACTTTATTAAATTCAATTCAGTTTGATTCAGTTCTATTAGCATTGTTTCAAAACAGCTTTACCTAGTAAAAAAAAAATTAAATGTTAAAGTTATGATTTTAAACATTTCTCTATAAACCCGTTACATCCCTAATGAACAAGCCTGTGGCAACAGTGGGAAGAAAGACCTGCCTCAGACCACACAAGGACGAAACCTTGAAAGGAACCAGACTCAAAAAGGAAAACCATTCTCATTTTAATGAAACCAGATAAAAATACAAACCATGTAGCAGAGACTTCACTTTAGGTTAACATGAAGTCTAGTTGGTTATCTTATAATTGTAAGTAGGTTTGTTGAGTATTTATATGCCTGAACCATCTGGCTCATCAGGCCAGAGCTTATCCCTGGTTAAGATATTGCCCAGGGGTCTTAGCAAGGTGGGAATCTAATGGGGATTTAAAATCATGATCATGATCCTGATCATGAGCCCAGCACCCTAACCACTACACCACCGGCCCTGTAATGGTTAAAAAAAGAGAGTTTATTAATGCTGAGTGCAAGCAGGGACTCCAGCATGACTTGACTGTGAGCATAACTAAAAAAGAGAGAATAAGAAGGAAGACAGACACGAGTGCACCCTGTGACATAGGACAATAAGCCACTCCACTTTCAGTGGACCTGAACATGCATGTGAGAGTGAAGGAGTGACAGCATCCAAACATACCAGTTTACTAGAACTCTATATGCCTGCCCCTTTACCTAATAGAAGACTATTACCAAAATGCTTGACTAAACAAGTAAAGCTTGACTAAACTTGTCTTAACACTTTAAAGGCTACACCAAAAAAAAAGCAATGGTCTTTTTTTAAAAAATCAGTTTTGGCAACAATAACATTGTTTGTTTTTGTTCAAACAACCCCATGATATTTTTACATACATACACACCTCTACCAAATGGCTGAGATTTCATATCAAGTTCAAATTACTATTTAGTAGTTGAAAAAACAAAAGTAAAATAGTAAAAATATGAGTGAAGTGTTCTACCGAATATTTACCCAGAAAAATAAAGGGTTAAACACTGAGTCTGTGTCTGATACCTGAACATTAAGTGGAAGGTTATTCTATTCATGTGGAGCTTTGTAAGAGAAAGCTCTGCCCCTTGCAGCAGTCTTCACTATTCGAGGTATCAGTAAGCAGCCCGCACAAAAAGTTTGCTAATATAATGTGGCACAGGACCAGTCGGTGCTTTATAGGTTAAAAGTAGTATTGATAAGGAAAAAGTGGAGCACCACTGATAAATAAAATAGCTTTAACCAGCTGCTTTTGGGATGTCTTGGAAAATTTTCAGTAATTTTCCTTATGTAATTGTACTCGCCAAGCCAAACGAATATGGCTTTGAAATACGATCTCCCAATAGATGAAGGTGCCCAAGTGTGACATTTCTAAAAGGAGGAATTGTCTGAACCCCAGCACAGTGGAAGATATTTTGTTTCTGAAAAAAGTCCTTCAGTTGCACAAGTACATTCACTGGCCTCTTCATGTTCACAAGTACATTCACTGCACTGTCCCTACCACAGGCAATCATATTGGGTGCACCATCAGTTCCTACACATGTTATTTTTGATGCTATTCCACATTTTTCCATGAGGGATGTCATCACACAAGCTAAATTTTCTGCTGTGTGTCCCTATGGGAATTTCACTGCACCCAGTAAAGCTGACTGGAGACGGGTGTTTCCATCTATATAATGGAAGGTCACAGCCAGGTAGGCATCCATGTTAATGGATGTGCTCATATCTGCTGTTAATCTGACTGCTGCTACATTTTGGACCACAGCTTTGGCTTTCTCTTTCTCTATCCAATATTTTTCCTCAGCCATTGCCTTTATAGTTTAAAGGAAAGGAAAAAAATAAAAGTTAAAATAAAAAAAAACAATTTGTTAAATTCAATAATACTCTCATGCTTCATCCGTCACCAAACACATCTTTCTGTGACATAGGTTGGATCCAGTTTTGCCACAAACTGTCCTCCACTATGCAGAATGGCTGGATGTCTTTGACAATCATTGACACCAAGGCCTCACCCACCTCCTTCTTTTTGGAAACTGGGAGAAAAAAATAAGTTTTTAAATATAGTAGTAGTTCTGTCAATTTTATTATTATAGTTGAGGAAATAAAAAGTAGGAAATATGTCAGGAATGGAAAAGTATGTTCCTACAGTGGATATTTTTGAATTAGTCACTTGGGGTGGGTCCAGACACATTTCCCTCACTATTTTTATGCAAAGCACGAACATGCCTCAGCATGGATGAGGTGTTGTTGTACTCCAATTTTTTTAGCATACAACAAATACTTCACCCACAAAGTGTGAGCGGATCCATTGCAGTATATATATGCATATAAATCGTGCCAATACTCAAACCATTCCTTAACCAGCGAGGCTTCGAACGTCATGACACTAGCGTTGATACGCTCTTCACTGAACACTTCCGGGATTTCTCGACACACATGCTACGAAGCATCAGCACAGAATGGCCCATCACAATCGGAGGGACTACACTGAAACCTAGATAACTGAGAACATTCGAGGACACTGCTGTGAGACCCAAGTCCGTGGATGTCAAGTGCCGTCTCTGACCTTCACTACAACTTGCCTACAACTGCCACTTTTCTGACTAGAACTGTTTAGCTAAGTTACTTAATCATACTCAACCCATACCTGTGTAATTATTATATTCATTGGCTCATCTTCAATAAACTAAAGTCAGCTGAAACTCCTGAAGGAGAAGCCAAAAGCCCTCTGGGATGCCAATCTGCTAGATTAGGTGTCAAAGTTAAAGGAGAAACTTCATCGCGCATGCAAACTGGCACAAGAAAATCTGAAATGTGCTCAGTGGAAGATAAAGCAGTTGTTTGACCGTCAAGCTGAAGATCGCAGTTTCTGCCCAGGAGGCATTGTTGGCATTATTGCCTGTGCCTGGAAGCCCTTTGCATGCAAGGTACCATATGAAGTCATCAGAAAAGTCAGTGATGTAGACTATATCATACCCATGACCGATGAAAAACCTCTCGGCTATGTCACGCCAACATTTTAAAAGCGTACCACCAGAGAACTGGTGAAGTCTTGGTAGAGAACAACTGCCCTTGGGCTGAGCCTGAGGAAGCCCCAGTGTTGACACTAAACAATGATCACCCTATGAGGCTGAGCAGCTCCAACATTTTGTCAATACCTTGCATAGATGACTACATAGACAAGATCGGTAAAGCAAAGCACATCACAAAGTGTGACTTACTAAAAGGATACAGGTGTGTTCCACTTACGAAGAGAGCCAAAGAAGTATCAGCTTTTGTCACCCCTAGGGGCTTGTACCAATATAAAGTCATGCCCTTTGGTATGAAGAATTCGTCAGCCATGTTCAAGAGGATGATCAAGGTCTAGCGGCCTTGATGGCGTTAGGTTGTACATAGATGACATGATTATCTACAGTGACACTTGGGGTGCCCATATGTCTCATCTGAGGCAGTTTTCCTTAGATTATTAGGGGCTATTCTAACTGTCAACCTAGCTATGAGGAAATTCGGTCAGGCTAGCGTGACCTATTTGGGCTATGTCGTCAGCATTCCTGGATATGGCAGGTTATTATAGAAAGTTCTGCAAGAACTTCGCTGACATCACTGCCCTATTAACAGATCTAGTGAAGAAAAAGAGAAAATTTGTTTCGTCCGAATCTTGTCAAAGGCCTTCAACAATGTCAAATCGTGCTGTTACAGGTAGATGACAATGGTGTTGAACATTTAGTCTGTTATTTTCCACTATCAAAAAAGAGACATTAGCTCTAATTCTAGCAGTGCAGCATTTTGAAGTATACCTGCCCTCTTCCAGTCAACCCATATTAGTATATACCAAACACAACCAATTTATATTCCAAAACAAAATGAGAAGATTGCTGAGTTGGAGTTTAATGTTGCAAGAGTACAACCTTGTTGTAAGACATATTCAAAGGGTTGATAATGTATGTGCAGATGCACTTTCCCGCTAAATATATATCTTAAAATGTTTGTACACAGCTAAAAAAAATTATTACAGATAATTTTTAAGTTGTTCTCCAACTTTATATACAAAATATCATTTATGAAGTTATGATTATCATTTTATTTCATATCCTGTTACAAAATTCTTTTACGGAGGGAACTGATTAGCTTAGTAAGTTACTTAATCATACTAAATCCATACCTGTGTTATTGCTACATTCATTGGCTCATCTTCAATAAATTGTTAAACCTACTTCTTTGCAGTGTATGTGTACACATGGGATCCCTGTGTTATTCTTTGAAAAATGTAAGAAAAGTTTTCTGGGAGAGAGTAACATAGAGAACAAAAGGCGTATAATACTCGAGTCACAGGACGTGATGTCATCATTAATGAGGTGAAATAAATAAACAATTAATGATATTCTTGTGTTATTGGAATGTTTTCTAAAGCTACGTTTTTCAAATGGTATACTTTACATGTCGAGACTAAGATTGCATGTTTAGTTAGGTTGGTTGGAGTTAAACATAACATACGCCGGATACAGTTATGGGGTTTGAAATTTCCCACCAAAAACTTGTCAATTAAGGGAAAAAATATGGGAGCTCTGCCAGAATCTAGATATTATTGGATACACAGTATAGCATTACAATAATCTAATCTTGAGGTAACAAAAGCATGAACAAGTTTTTGCATCTTAACAAACAGCTGTCTCTTAGCCAAATAACTATTTATCCAGTCTAAAACTATTCCCCTGATAACGTATCTCTCTAGATTAATTATTAATATTTGTGATGTTTTGTAATTATTAATATGTGTATTAAGTCAGAAGTTATTAAATACTTTGTTGAAATTCAAACACGCATTGGTAACAACAGGTTGAATTTGTTTCCAGTAAGGGTTGGATTCCGCCAAGGCTGTCTTTTGTCACTGGTTCTGCTTATAATTTTTATGGACAGAATTTCTAGGTGCAGCCGAGGCATTGAGGGGTACTGGGACTTCCAGCTCTCGTTGGAGTGATTCACAGCGAATGAGAATTAGCACCTCCAAGTCTGAGTCCGTGGTTCTTAGCCAGAAAATTCTGTGTCTGGAAGGAGGTCCTACACCAAGTGGGGGAGCTCAAGTATCTTGGGGTCTTGTTCATGAGTGAGGGTAGGATGGAACTGGAGATCAACAGGCAGATCGGTGCAACCTCTGCTTTAAAGTGGAGCTTGTACTGGTCCGTTGTGGTGAAGAGGGAGCTGAGTCGAAAAGCAAAACCCTCACTTTAGCAGTTGATATATGTTTCTACCCTCACCTATGGTCATAAGCTTTGGGTAGTGACTGAAAGAAGAGGATCGTGGATACAAGCAGCTGAAATGAGCTTCCCAAGAAGGATGGCAGGGCTCTCGCTCAGAGATAGCGTGAGACGTTGGCCATCCAGGAGGAGCTTGAAGTAAAGTTCTCCTCCACATTGAGAGGGACCAGTTGCGGAGGCTCTGGCATCTGATTAGAATGCCTTCCTGGTATGGTGTTTCAGGCATGTCCAACCGGGAATAGACCCTGGGGTCTCAGAAAATGCTGGAAGGACTATGTCTCTCAGCTGGTCTGGGAACACCTTGCTGTCTGACTGGAAGAGCTGGAGGAAGTGGCTGGAGAAAGGGATGTCTGGACCTCACTGCTTAGGCTGCTGCCCCCATGACCTGACCCCGGATCAAGCGGAAGATGATGAAGATAACCCACTTTGCTCTGAAGGGTCACATTTCATGTTCAATGGTATCAAATGAATTTTTAAGGTTAGCAAATACCACTGCTGCATTTATTTTCTGTGGCATTTGTGAGTCCCTCAACTGATTCTGTTATATTCATTGATGTGGATCTGTTAGCTCTGAATCCATTGACTGACTGTGAGTAATTTGTGTTTTTCTAAGAATGTGTCTAATCTGTCATTGAATATTTTTTCTAAAATTTGGAAGAATTATGGAAGCAAGGAGACAGGTTCCCAGCTTTATACAGAGGCATGACGTTAGCTATTTCTTGTGAAGCAGCTAAATGTGATCTTTGGCCAGAATTGTTCAGTTGATGATACAAGCATGGCATCAAAAATGGCCAAAAAATAAACAATGTATTGAACAATGCTATTGTAGGCAATGAGAACCAAAAAATATTCTGACAAGTATATTGAGGAAAAAGTATGGTAAAGAAATCTATCAACTTATCCATGTTTAATCTAGATGGTTCATGATCAGAAATTTTTCCAGCTTGGTCATGTCCAACATTTACAAAGAAATGATTAAAGCTATTAGCTACATCAATGTTATAATTTTTAATATCCTTATCAATAAAAACTCCAGAAAGTTTGTCTAGAATTATTTCTTACAATGCTGTTTAGTTTGCTTCATAATCCTTTAATATTGCTTATGTTATCTTCTAATGTTTCCTTATAATACTCATACTCATTATATACATGTCCTTATAATATGAGTTAATTTATTTTTATATTTTTAATATTTACTTTCTGCCTCTTTAGTTCTCTGTCTTATGAAATCTCTGTAAAGTATATTTTTCTTTGTGCAGATATTTTATAATCCCTTTGTGATCCATGGACAATTTTTATATTTTTATGATTTTCTTTTTTGTATTTAATGTTAATATCTTTTTCTTCTATAGTATGGAATAAAAATGGGATATAATATACCAAAAAAAAAAAACCACAATGAGATTGCACAAAGAGATGTAATAGGAAGTAGGTTAATGTTATACATCATATTGATAAATTTATCTGCACTTTACGTTTATTAGATCAATATTTCAACAGATCAATATTTTGAGGCCTTGAATTTCTGTCCCCTCTCAGATGAACTTTGTGTTCCCTCTAAGTCCACTCTGCTCTGGAGCATGCATGGAAGTTTTGGGAGCTAGTAATACACAGACAATTAACACTGTGTTGTGATAACACAACACTTCCATCGATGGTCTGGTGAGCTGTTCAGGGTGTACTGTGCCTTTGCCAAGTGTTGGCTGAGAAGTGATGTCAACGTGATGGGCGGGCTTAACATCTTTTGCAAAGACATTGAGACATTACTCTTTAGTGACTCTGAGGATGAGAATGCTGCCAGAGTGAATTTGCATCACTACCAGGCTGGAACAGCCAATCAGAATGGCAACATGTCCCTGAGCATGCCTAGAGTCAACACTTTGAAAACGAGCATGGACTGATGTTGCCGGAAGGAACTGCTGATGTTATACATGATTGTTTTTATAGCTAATAACACAAATTTTTTTTAGGAAGAATGCTTATTACATCTATGCTTATTAGAGTAACTGGCATGCACTTTCAATTTATGAAAACAGTGCTGCAAACATTTCCAGTGTTTAAGAACATATGAATCTGACAGATTCACTGTCACTCACATTTGATGAACCACTTAATCCTAATAGAGTCACGGGGAAGCTGGCGCTTATTTCAGCCACCACTGTACACCCTGAACAGCTTACCAGACCATCACAAGGTAAATACACACACAACCATTCACAATGGCACACTAGGGGCAATTTGGAACAGACAGCCCAATGTATATTTCTTTGGACTGTGGGAGGAAACTGGAGTACACGGAGGAAACCCACACAACTACAGGGAAATAAATAGTAAAATGTTAATCAGTAAAAAAAGTTTTTTTCTCAAGTGTGATAGAATTAGTGTAAATGTTTGAGACGGGTATAGTGAATCAATTCCTGTTATTTAAAATCAAATAAAAAAAAATTGCTTTTTTGCTAGTGAGGATTTGCATATAAGATTTAAGGTGAGATGGTGTTCACTTTAAATTTATTCTCTTAGGCGGGACAGCAGGGTGACGCAGTGCTATAGTGGTTTTTATGTCCGTCTCACAGCAAGAAGATCCTGGGATGGGCATCTTTGTGGAGTATGCAGGTTCTGTTTGTTTGCAGGTTCGTGCTTGTGTAGGTTTGTGAACGTCTTCTAAAAAAAAACTTCTAAATAGAGTTCCCTTGTAATTCAGTGTAATTTAGGGGAAGATGAATTTGTTAAAGAGCTTTGGTAAAAGAACACAGTTCAGTGGCCAAAATCTAAGTAAATGTTAATCTGAATAAAATAAATGTATTTTTATATATTACATTTATTCCTAAAGTACAGCACATACAAAGAATCAAAACAAAAAAAATTACTATGATAGAGTATTCTCGGTACACTTTTTTTAAACTATTAAAAACAAAGTTCCATGTGGAGTTGTCACAAAGGCAGTACCTGTTCAGCTGAAGGCTTTTTAACTGGCATATCTCCTTCAACTGCACATAATGCTTTTTTCGGATTGAACACTCCCTGTCAGCTGCATAACGCACTTTTATGAACTGACTAATCCTATGTTGCCGATTCATGCGAAATCAGTGTTATCCTTGATTTCATGTACAGTGGTTATACAAAACAGTCACCCCCATCAAAATATTGACCTTTTGTTGCTTTACAGCCTGAAATAAAGACATATGCAAGTTTTTTGGTTTTGTTTTTTCATATTCAAAATAAAAATTCATTCATTTATATTCAATAAAATAGTAATTTTTAATTGTATTTACTCAACTAAACTAACAACTAGCAACTAACAGTATAACATGCAAGTTACAGATATAATAGCAACAGCTCAAAAAAAACAAACAAAAGAATTAATAAACACACTCACTCATTTGACGAACCACTTAATCATATTAGGGTTGCAGGGAGGCGGTATTCTATCTCATCCATCACTGGTGAACACCAGGATGAAGACAGGGTACACCCAGAACAGCTTACCAGACCGTCACATTGCCCACACACACATACAGACACATATCTAGGGGCAATTTGGAACAGTCATTCTCAGCCAACTCTGGGCGAGGGCAGAGTACACCCTGGGCAGCTCACCAGGCCATCGCAGGGCAATTTGGAACAGTCTTTTTAATCTAATGTGCATTTCTTTGAACTGTGGTTGGAAACCGGAGCACCTGGAGAAAACCCACACAAGCATGGAGGGGACATGCAAACTCCATAAAGAAATGCCTTTGCCAAGCCTGGGACCTGAACCCAAGACCAGCTGCTGTCAGTGTTGCTGGACGGAAATGGTCCCTCAGATGCATCACCTGGATACGACGGCCTTGTGCACGTGTAGTGACACGTGGCTGACCAGGTCTTGGTCGGTCTCGGGTGCTTTCCGTCTGCCTGTGGCATGTTTGAAGGGGTAAGAAAAAACACTTGAACGATGCACACCAAAGTGTCATTCCTGCACTCAGCATGCCCAGGGCCTGGTCTTTGCTTGCCTGTGGCAGTCGTGGCATCGTCACTTTTTGCAAACTTAAACTTTTTTTTGTATCAGGATTTTTTATAGCAGGAGGTGCCACTTGACAACAAACAACATGTTTTCCTCTAACGCTCCACTTTGTGTATTAATCAAGGAGTGGCTAAAGTATCAGTGTTGTGATCGTACCATGTGCACAAGCTAACATGAGCATTCACTTTTACTTATGAGAAATTGATAACTACGCCGTACTTAAATTTGTTTACAAATTTTCATGTTTATATACAATATGTTGTACATTTTTGCTTGCTGCGTTTTGAATGCCTCTCAGTAATTCCATTCCACTCTGTTACAAGGATTGCTCGGTAAAACTTGTGCGGGAATATCATAATCTAGATCATGACCATCTGATAAAGAAAATTTAACTCAAACTAGTCTTCAAAATCCCAGATTTCAGCATACAGAAGATGAATAAAAGACGAGATGACATATAATGTCATTTTGTGGTAAGAGATAGTTCAACGTGATATTTCTGGGATGCTAAGGTACTAAGAACCATACAGAAGGTATCTGATGCCCTCTGTTGGCTATAAAATAATGATGGCAGAGAGATTAAATAAAAGAAGGGGCCTTATTGGACCAATCAGAGTCTAGAAAATAGTCATGGGAGAGAGAAGGAATTTTGGCGAGCCAATCAGAGCTAGAAGATGGTAGACAACTCAGAATGGAATGGGGCAATGCAGGGCTTGTTGGAGGGGTCCAATCTTGGAACTCTGTGTGAGTGACTGTAAGCTACTTTTTCCTAAAGGCTAAATAAACACCTGAAAAGGGAATTTGGATCTCTTGAACTCGTGAATTGGGCATTCTTTGCAATGACACCCTCTATTTGGCCTAATATATGATTTTAATTTTGATATTCTGTATTAATCCTGAGGTGGAAATTAGTGCCCCTCATTTAACCCATCCAAAGTAATCACACACACATCTAAACAGTGAGCACGCACACATTCGAAGCAGTGGGCTGCCACACACTGGGGCACCCAGACGGCATTTAGTTTTTATCCCCAAAGTAAGTTTTGGCAGTTTGCAAATATTACTGCTAGAAGTAACAGGAAACCTCTGGTTGTTATCTTTGCTTTGCCCTACCCCATGCCACAGAACTTGCAATGACACTGGTGCTTAATATATTTTCTCTTACAGAGTCCATTTTTTTTTTTTTAGCATTTTAGAGTGGAATTTGTAACACAGAGGCATTAACTAGGTCACAAAGTATTTGTAGCTATACCTGCCTACTCAATGGGCCAGAATGGGGTGATGGGGTCTGTTTATCATTTGCATGCCAAATCCCACCTCGTGGTGGTTTCACCACAGTCAAAAAATCTATTTTTACCCAGCAAATTCCTTTCCCAATTAAGGTTGTTCTGTCTGCTTTAGGCATGTGCCAAAGTCAGCATTGAAGTTGAGGATTATGCCTGGATCTGTGCTTCACCTTGCTCCCTTCACTAATGCCACAACCTTAGCTTTTGATGATGTAAAACAAGGACAACTGCATTATGCCTCACTGCTAATCAAAACAGAATAGCCTTGCACTTTGTGCTTGTTAAAGAAAACAGTCTGTGCTATAACTGGAGATCAGTGTTTTAATTATGAGAAAAAATAATTTTAAAGCTATTAAAAAATTTTTTTTGAAAGGTACTGGAAAAAGTTGTTTTTTTAATCTCCTGGAAAAAAATGTTTTTTTTAATGTTATTTTATTATTTTTTTTCTCCGTAAAGCTAATTAAATAGTTTTAGACTTATCTGTTTTTAAATACAAAATCTTCATACTTTCCACCTATTGATGTTGCTCATGTTCCCATTTTCAAGCTTTAAACAAGATGCATATAGTTACCCAACAAATTTAAATAGATGTATACATAAAGAACCCATGGATCATGGGTATAATTTGGATGGTTTGGATGGTTCTTTTCATGTATTTCTATCATTATTCCCGCTGTGATAATTTTACTATGTGCCATTGGACCTCGTATTTTGCACTGTCTCTTTGACTTAGTTGATTGTACCATGAACAAAATGATGAACCCCGCCTTTGCTATTATTTTTGAGGAGGAGTGTACTGCTCAAATATTTGTCAGTTTAGCGTTAACCAACTTGGTCTCCTATGGCTCACTTTCTGCCCTGTTCTGTCACTGTCAACCAAGGCCAGAGTGGTGACTATTGGTGTTGGAGTGCCTTATTGATGTTGGAGTGATTTTCAACTGCTCTCTATCAAATTGTATCAAATTGTCACATTCTTCCGGAAATTAGGGATGTTTCACCCATTCCCATCCCTGTGCAATCTAGTCCTTTGTTTTAAAAGCATCACTTTAAAACAGGTGGAAGGTGTGGCTACTGCTTGGTTATAGTGAAAACCTGCACTCACACTGGCCCTTTGCGGATAAGATTTGACATCCCTAGAGGATTTTGTCAGTCTTCTCATTTTACTTCAATAAAGATTTGGTCTCCCATCAAGTTCTCTGCAGTCAGCTAAATTGTCATGGCATAAACATGTACAATATAACTGGATTATACAGTAAGCGTTCACTGTGATTACCAAGAATGAACATGATTACATTTTGCCATGTGTCAAGACTGGGAGATTTTAAAAAATTGTTTCATAAACAAATGCCTCTTTCAGTTTGTCAAAAGCATTTATGCCAACAGTTTTACTTTGAGGACAGTAGTAGTAGTAGACTGTGACCCACTGGGGCCTACTGGATTGGTATGTACACATAACATTCATTTAATCATTTTCATTCATTCATCATTTATTTTCTGAACCGTTTAATCCTAATTAGGGTTGCGGGGAGGCTGGTGCCCATCTCAGGAAACTCTGAGCGAGGGCAGAGTACACCCTGGACAGCTCGCCAGGCCATCGCAGGGTAGAAACACCCTGACGGCTATGCAGCCTACTCTTGACAAAAATCAGTCATGGTTCTTTTACATGCCTCTCACCACAGACAGTGAGAGACATGGCCGGCCTTTGATAACCCAGTTAGCTGCATTGGGAGACAGCAGTGACATCCCGTTGAAAGTGAGGCTTGAACCACTGACCTTGGGATCAGTAATCCAGCACCCTACCCTAATGTGACTTCAGACGGCTATTAATAGGTGCCTTGCTCAAGGGCACTTCAGCCATGAAGTGGAGGAAGGGAAAGCACATATTTTTTTCCACACATTTTCCCTGCTGGTTCGGGATTCGAACCAGCAACCTTTAAGTCCCAAGTCTACTTCTCAAACCATTAGGCCATGGCTGCCCCAACGGTTGCTTTGCATTGGCTGGAAATTGAACCCAGGCCTCCAGCATGGCAGGTGAGAATTCTAACACTGAGACGCCAATGCTTGAACTGAGGTTGGTGTATAACTCATTTGCCTCGTGAATATCAGGATGGGACAAGAGTGGCTGGGCCATCAGAAGTTTGGAGTCGGAGAGACATCAAATATTTAGAACCCTTGCTGTTCATTTCATCCTAATTAATAACTAAATAAATAATAAATAGGAAGAAGCAGTCTGTGGTGGCACAGTACCCAACTAGGTGGGCCTACCCAGCCTAAGGCAAAAAACGAATCGATCTCACTGTCAGATGCAACCCCCAATGCCAATTAAGGACTTTAACTTATCACTGGTGAAATGCTGATTCCTGTGTTGTCTGTCAAAATCTGTGCCTCATGGTTGTCTTGGAGACAAGGCTAAACTTGATCTGAATATCCCCAACTCTGTTGCCTTGCAGTTACATCCATCTATGGTAAAATCTTCAGAAACAAACCAGAATAATAAACTCTTGCAAAACTGCTCGCTCCATCCTTTGCCATTTCTTTGCCCTCATTAATCAGTGTGGGTTAAATCCTCATTGTCTTTATTATTTGTCCTTCCTTTCTTTTTTCCCTATATACTTGTAGCTCTTGTTCTCTTCTTGATTCTTGTAGGTAACTGATATGCAATAATTCTTCTCTTTTATTACACACACACACACACAAACACACACACCCACACCAACGTACTACTGGGTGTTTTACTAATTTGAACTACCTTGTAAAAATGGTACCATAATATTAATCGATTGCTGAGAATAAGCTTGTCCTTAGCCCTAAACTTAAACCTAAGACAAAGGTTAAATAACCATATACCAAATAACTATATAATTCATTCATTCTTCTTCCGGGGTCGGGTCACAGGGGCAGCAGCCCAAGCAGTGAGGTCGAGACGTCCCTCTCCCCAGCCACTTCCTCCAGCTCTTACGGCAAAAGACCAGCCGAGAGATGTAGTCCCTCCAGCATGTTCTGGGTCAACCCCAGGGTCTCTTCCCGGTTGGACATGCCCGAAACACCACACCAGGGAGGCGTATTATAACCATATAATAATAACTTTAAATATAACACCCAACCTCCAAACAGCATATGTGTATTTAGCACAAATTGGTCAGCCAAAAACAGTGGCACTATTTTACTGGAATGCCTTTAGCAATGATTACAGTATATATTTATCATGTCATTATTTTGACCACCTAATGCAATGTCAGAAATTTCAGAAATGGGTTTATTTTTCGCCAAGTCTTGATGACCAGGGACGCTGGGGGCCCGGGTGATTTTTATACAATATTGTCAAGCAACATGTCCAGAAACGATAACTTTAACAGATACAGTACTATTTGTGTTGATGCTGTTTTAAGGCTTTTAATCAATTTACAAATATAAAAAAGCAGTAATTTTGTGATTCATTGATTTTTTTTTTCCAATTAAGACTGATGCTTGTAATAATACAGTAGATAATAAAATGCAAATTCATGGAATTACATGACATACTGTTATTAGCATCTTTTAAACTTTGAATACAGATTCTCTCCTGTGACATACATATTAAAAAAAAACTTTCATTTATTTAATTCTTAGTTATTTATTAATCATTTTGTCAAAAAAAAATACATTCTATATTGTTAATGTATCAAGTAAATTTGAAAAACATGATATAAAATGTCAGATCAAAATGCTGCTGATCAGCATATGCAACATTGAATAAATATGATGTCATTGAATGAGGTCAGTTTTTCACTTCATATTGCTTGAAATATATGGCCAGCTGCCATGATAAAAACTTTGAATCCCCCTTTGGTGCATGTGCAGTTGATTCAGAGCAACATAATATTATTAATAAATTGCAAACTATGCATTACTTTTTTCTAAGAAGATCCACACATATTTAAATTGAAACTTTTCACCTAAACCACCAACCATGTCTTATCCATCTTTAGCCAGTGTAATGTGGTTTAGTTGAAATATGCCACAAATCACCTGGGTTTATTGTAATTGCTCACCCTTCACTGAAACATATTAACTTTGACAACTAAGAAAAATTATTTAGTTTCTGCCTACTCAGATAACATGGGTACCTGATAAATATATGGAAGAAATGTCATCGATGACATTGTATTCACGTCACAATTTCACATCATTTTGCACCCTGAAGTCACGTGGTCAACATGTCACTAATTACCACTAAATGACGACTTTGCAACTATTGATGACATCTTTTCCACCAGTATCTGGGCCATTTGACAACCAGTTTATCACGTCTTCAGTGACCAGTTTCTAACCATTATGTGACCAATTATAACATGTTTCTAACCACGATACAACTAACATACAAGTGTGCTAGTGACTAGTTTTGATCTTTCCACTTTTCACTTTCTGGTATCTTCAATTGGCTTTTTCTACATGTTGTCAGTGTGGTTTATCTGCTTCATGCATGGGGTCACAGAATTTTAACAACAGTACTAAACTTCAGAAGAAATCTCTATTGCATAATACTCGCAAGCAGTTAAAATATAACGTTCTATTTGGTTATAATAAGGTGTAGTACTAAAGTCATCGCAACCCTCCTGCCTTGTGCAAAGTATTGCGTGTCCCCTCACAATTAAACTACATTTGAATAAACTAAACTTTTTAGAAATAAAATATACAACTCTTTGTAATAAAGAAGTAAACAATGCAAATGATTGACTACCAGGCAAAAATGTTCTATAATATTTCTATAGGGGAAAAAAATCTATAAAACTTCTATAGAACTTTAGGACCTTGTTCAATAGAAAAAAGTTCTATAGAAACATTGTGAACCATTACCAGCAGCTATATAGCCAATGAAAAGCAGGGATTTTTTGAATCAGAAGTGTGTGTACACAAACAAGGAATTTCACTTCAGTTTTACTTCACTCACTGTGCAGACAAACATTTAAATTAGGCTTATACAAAAATTAAGGCAAATAAGTATAAATATAAACTGAAGAAATTAAACGTATGGAATATGTGCAAAAATACAAAAATAAGTTACAGTGTAATATAAAATTTACAGAATAGTGCAAAAATTGTCATTGAGATTGAGATAGAGTGCAAACAAGTGTTCGTCTTGTACCCCAGTGAAAGGAGCTTGGGATGATCATCCTGTGGATGTTCCTCAGTCATATACATGTTAGGCTGCATTTGGTTCTTGTGTATCTCAAAATCAGAAGCTACAGCGTAATGTTCCTCATCATTCCTAGAAGTGGAACAGAATGCCATCCTGTTCGTTTGGTTTAACAGCTGTGGAAGTCCTAAACAATGAGAATAACAAGTTAGGATTATTAGTTAACGACTAAGCCTTTCTTTCAAAGTCATTCAGAAAAGATTATCAACACCTTAGGTATCAATCAGTCCAGTTTCTGACCTAAATATAATGCACCGCAAGTTTATACTGAAATCTTTTATCAACTCACAATCTTTTATGATGATCACATTTCGTAGGGAAACGCTTTCCTTTCTCAGATCCAAAACTTATTTTTTGAGAGATTCACAAACATCCAATATTTGCAGTAACCTTCCAGTTTCCTCCTGAAAATATACATTTCTATTCAATATCAAAAACATTTCTTTTCTGTTTTCTTTATAATGCATAAACTTACACATACACATTTGTTGTATTTAGTTTTTCCAGTGAACAACATAGAAATGAATTATTGAATGAAATTTCACACATTACAGCCAGAAAGTGGATCACAGAGCCATGATGGCTAAAATGACTATACGATGGCAATACTAGTGAAGAAGTTGTAATGAAAAACAGTTGCAGTGACCTTACATGGCCCCTAAATATAATATATCACTATCAATAGTAATATACTTACAGAAAGGAGGTTTACTTTCAGTTGGACCCAGGCATCTTCATTCACGGGCAGTCTTCTTTTTTTGCTTTGGAAAATGAAAGGAAATGTAAATGAACAGAAAGTCTCTAAACTGGAATATAACATATACAGTACCGTAATAGTTTATCTACCACGTACACACACATTTCAATCTCCAAAATACTGTTAGTACTTCATTTAAAAACAGTCCAGTAGTTTAAACGTTTAACAGCCCTGCATTTATTCAATATCATTTATTTTTATTGTTTTGTTTGTTGTGTATCTGGAGTGGAGAACAGATTTTTCTTCCATTTAATTACTTCTATCTTTTTCATTATTTACATTTCTAAAGTCTGGTCACTGATGGAACTCCTCTTGTTATTTTGTTAAATACATGGATGGATTTTTATTTAAAAATGTAAATTATAAACATGTATGCATCTTTCATTTATAAATGTGATATCAAATTTAGCTTTTATCAACATTATGCATGGATAGATGGATGGATAGATAGATAAATAGACCTACCTTGAGATCTCAGATCTCATTCTTTCCACTGGGTCTCAGGGCCTGAACCTCAGTTTTCACGGTTCGGTTCATCTTTCATCGGTTGAAGCTTTTCTTGATAATTTACTAATGGTCTCTTTACTATAGCGACTTCATTGTATTCAAAGAAATCAAGCAGGGCGTATTTTGTTGAACAAAACGAACGAATACATTGGGCTTGAGCAAGCATTCGAACAGCGCGCGCGAAGCCGTGTCCAGTACTTTCTCGCACTTCCATAGGATAAAACTTGAGTTTGACGACTCGTTAGCCAATAGCTGTGCACGACATACGTACCTTCCGTAGGATTACGTAATTACGTAATGGCGGGCTGCAATTGAGATGAAGAAGAGGGGGAGAGGAACTGAGCAGAAATATCATTATACACGAATTGGAACTCAGACTTTTTTTTGTAAAGGAAATAAACAACCAGTTTTCTCTATAAAAACATTTTCTATAAAAATACATATAGACTCATCTACAGAATATTTCCTATGCTACACGTTTACAGATTTTCTACAAAAATCCTTATGTTCTATAGAATATTTTCTGTCTATAGAAAAGTATATACAGTAAAACAAGTTTTTTTTCTATAAAACCTTTATGGAATTTTCTAGGGATTTTGTTTCTATAGAAAATTATTTAGAACAAGATTGATGTAAGACCTTTTTTTAAATAGAACTTCTATAGAAAGTTATGTTCTAACAGTTCTATAGAAAATGTCTGTTCTATAGGAGTTATATAGAACATTTTTTACAGGGTAACCTTCAAAAACTAAACTGAATTATCACCAAATGTAAAAATGTATGCCAGCATTTGGAGAAACTTATTCACATACATAATACTCATTAAACAGTAATATCATTTTATGGAGCAGTGGCCATATTACACAAGCAGTCAATCATTTGAGCAAACCCCCCTGGGTCATTATTGATTGTCTTACAAACTCATTAAACTGTACAAATAATAAAAACATTAGACTTGCATGATAGTAGTTTATGCTATTTACATTGTATGGTGACTTGCACTAGTTACAGGCACACCACAAAAATGCATCATAAAGTGGCACATCATACTTGCAACCAAAAGACACAATAGGGGGATATTCCACAATAAAACAGCACTAGTGATAGTACCATAACGTACCAAAATCGAGAAATAATTCACAAAAAGGAAATTAAAAACAAGAATTCCTTTGTCATCCTCCTGTTGAATCTCACACGAACAGTGGCAATATGGCGGTTGGCGGGCACCGGCTGTATATAGCCTTGACATCAGTATCATTTTCTTAATATTTTTACCAGTCATTATTCAGTTTCTTATTAACAACAGGCCATCATACAGTACATAAAATTCCATATGATCCTTTTAAAATATTTGCAGAAAAACCTAAATAAACATAGCCGACATACACACTAGTCTTATACTACTCACAACTGCCTATGTGAATGGTGAGATCTTTGGTGTAGTGGTTTTGTCGATTAATTGAAAACCTGTAAACTCGGATTTGAATCTCATGCCTGCTGGTGTTTTTTTTCCACAAATATAGATATTATTACATTTTTATCACCTTTTGGATTGGGCAATTACCTAATCACAATGACGTCAAGATCAGCAATCCACTGACGTACAAGAAAGATTTGCCCAATTCATTGTCATTATCATTTGCCATATTACATATCTTGTGACTAATTATCTTACATCCTATTAAAGAAAGTAAAAAGCCATCTAACTGAAACGTGAAAATGACTTGATAAACTGGTCACAGTGTGACGTAAGATAGGAATGGCGAGATCCCACCAGTTTTCAACCTCATTATCATGTTCCTATGTTTGCTGTGTAATACATTCCACTTCTTGGCAGGTGCCACTGTTATGAGATAATGTATGAGATAAACCTGTCAGGGGACATGATTTTTAATGTCATGGACGATTGGTGTATATGTCAGTGAACATGGCAAGGATATTGGAACAGTCTGCACCTAGTGTCTTAAGCCTTACAGACACACAGGTCAAATACCTACTATTTGTACATGATCTAGTACTCCTGTCCGCAAATCAAGGCGAGGCTACAACAGCACCTAGATCTTCTGCAATAGTTCTCTCAGAGCTGGGCCTTGACAGTGAACCTATTAATGAACTAAAATTTTAAAATTAAAATTAAGATTTTCCAAAAAAGAACCTAGCCCTGAACAAAAAACAAAAATGAATTCTTCCCAGATACCATTGCACTAGAACATGCAAAAACAAAAACAAACAAAAAAAATCTCTACCTGAGCATAGACATCAGCAACACAGGGGACTTCAAAAAGCTTTGAATGACCGGAGACAAGGGAAGAAGGACCTTTTATGTCATCAAGAGGAACGTCAAAATGTAACCACATCTAGACTATGAAGCAGAGTTCTGTAAATCCATTATCCGTGTTCATCAGAAGACCACAAATATTGCATTATTATGATACTATTCATTACTAAGATTAAAAAATTTGAATTTAATTTTTACACTTACATAAAAAGTGATGCTTACATGCTCCATAACAAAGCCCTCACCTACAGACGGATCCTATAAAGAAACCTACTCAGCCATCTGGCCCAGGGACTCTGTTCAGTAATACAAAGAAAGCCCCCAACAGAACCCCATAAGAATAAATGAAATGGTAAGAAATGTAAAAAAACTTTTTGACACTTGAAAAAGTGAACTAAAAACAGAGCAAACTAGAATGCTATGGGAGATGGCCTGACCACTGTGATGGAGTCCAAATTAAGGAACTCATTGACCAACGACAAACTCAATGAGCACAACCTGATGATGGAGAAAGGCTGCTACAGGCTGACCTGCTCCTCAGATAATAAATACAGAATACAGTAGCAGGAAGTGAGCTGCACTTTTTAACCACCTGCCTGCTGAACAAAGACAATAGAGTCAAATACTACCTGTGGTTTATAAAAGGAACCCCCACTGTCACATACATGTGTATTCATGCCCTGACCATCTGCCCTGTACTGACTTCTTTTCATAAACACTTACATGTACATACATACATTTTATAACTATTATAATTCTAATAAAACTATTAAGACTATTATACCTATAACTAATAAAATTGTTATAATGGTTTTTAACAATTATAATTGTTATAACTATTATACCCATTATGCCTATTATAATTATTATTCAAGGGCCAGTGGTGGTGCTGGATTACTGATCCCAAGGTCGGGGGTTCAAGCTCCACTATCAATGGGTTGTCACTGCTGTCCCCCCAGTGCAGCTAACTGGTTAATCAAATGCAGGCCATGTCTCTCACTGTCTATGCTAAACTGTCATATATTAGTGTTTAATTAATGCACTGAATTACTTTAATGTTTATAAAAATATTACTTCTAATGTTTATATGTAATTGTTTACTGCATTAATATATGCAACTTTTTGTGTGAACGAATTAGTTGTAATTATTGTTGATTTATGATATATAAACAATAATTACAACTATTAATTCATTCACACAAAATGTTGCATACACTAATACAATACATATTGCATACTTTAGCAAATTTATGCACAGTAACCTTTAGAAGACACTGTACTGTGTGTACATCTTCAGGCCCAAAAAACCAAAAACACCAAAAACAATTCTCACTTAAAACTGAAAACCTTTCTTTTTTATGCATCATTGTAGAGTGTTTTTATGTGCTCTGGTAATATAAACATCTGTTTCCTATGTCAATAAAGCTCTTTCAAAATGAATTGTGAGTAAGAGAGAGGGAGGGAGAGAGAGAGAGAGAGAGAGAGAGAGAGCGCCCCTAGTGGCCCAGTGTTCATGACAGGAAGCCAGTAGAGCCGCACTGGAGCTGTAATAGCGGGCTGTAATTGGAAGAAACCCTGGCCATATTTCGACGAATCGAAGCCGCGACAGGACGCTTCACTGCGGAACAAAAATGCAGCTATGCAGCTAAAAGAAAGTATCGTTGGCTCTTCGGATTCCTGAAACGCCCCCGCTGGTGCGAACTGCGTCCTTGTTCGCGAGTGTTGTATCGTCACAGCTCTGAATTCCGCGGCTCTGATTGGAAACATTACGCACTAAGCGGAGGAAGTCCACGTACAGGCGGCTTCACAGGCACTCGTTTGGGAAGCATCGGGTGGCTTTTGTCGACCAGGTTTTTAAGCCTGTAAGCTGAGCGAGTCGACAGGTCTGGAGAATGAGTTCTTCCCCCTCACACACAGAGGACAGGAGTAAAAAGACATCATGTTTTTCTAACATCAAGATATTCCTGGTGTCTGAATGCGCACTGATGCTGGCGCAGGGGACCGTCGGAGCTTACTTGGTGAGTAATTTAACCTTTACTTACATTTCCGGTCGTTCAGGCCCGAGAACCTACCAGCACTATTCAGCGTGTTACTGTATCAACTTCATTCTTACTGGGGCTACAACTCTCTCTCTCTCTCTCTCTCTCTCTCTCTCTTCGTATATGTGTATATGTATGTGCGTGCGTGTGTTTTGACGTATGTGTGTGTAAAGGTATGTATACGCGCACGCGCGCACGTGTGTGTGTGTTTATATATATATATATATATATATATCTATATATATATATATCTGTGTGTGTATGTATGTGTTTGTGTGTGTATGTGTTTGTGTGTGTATGTGTGTGTATGTGTTTGTGTGTGTATGTGTGTGTAAGTGTGTGTATGTGTTTGTGTGTGTATGTGTGTGTATGTGTGTATATGTGTTTGTGTGTGTATGTATGTGTATGTGTGTATATGTGT
>JAOUQZ010049421.1:0-24293 GCA_028564935.1 Neosilurus hyrtlii | reverse complement strand
ACACACACACACACACACACACACACACACACACACACACACACACACACACACACATATATATATATATATATAGTCTTTTGTTTAGAAAATTAGTACACCCTTGGCCTCTGAAGTTTTTACCAAAAATCACTTCTTGCAGATGTTTTGTCATAGTTGTATGTCTGTGACATCATCCTTCTGAATTTTTTTCAGCTGCAAGATGCTTGATGGTTTTATTTTCAAATCCACCCCCTATATCTTCAATGGGGCTCAAATCACACCTCTCTATTGCTTGCTGTATAAAGTAAGCTTACGCGAACTCTTTAGATCTTGGCATGACGCCACACACCGTAATATCAAAGAGAAAACCAGATCCTAGATGTCAGGTTAAAAAAAGATGGGTTTTACCTGCTGCAGGTTGTAATCCGTGCCACCAGGGAATCAGGCTGGAACACCTGATTCTAAGTGAATAGTCTTTGATGGTGTGATAAATGTAAGGGTGTACTTACTTTTTTATGTGCTAGATATTTTTCATTTGGTTAAATTATTAAAGTGACTTTAAACATTAAAATTTTATGTGTCATTTGCTGAAGTATATCACCTCTATCTGTAGGCATTGTATGAAAGAAGGTGAAATGTTTACTTGTTAAAAGAAAAAATTTAATGCATTTGTTTTTTGACAATCATATACAAAATGTAATACAACAGTAGGCTTTTATGATTAAATTATATGCTAAAGTGGGCCAAAATTGTAACATAAGTGGTATGAAGACAGATTTTTTGTGTAGTCATGTATTTTTATACAGCAGTTAAACAGCATGGCAAGTCACAAGCTCAATAATTACCGTCAGCCTTTATAAATAGAAGTACATGTGCTATCACAATAATCTTCATTGAATTGGGGTGTCAGTAGCAGTTTTAGGCTCACTGACTGTCAAGTGCACTGGGTCCCCTGCCATGGGCATTTTTCTTTCTCCTGGACAGTTTGTACTCAGTCTGGATGGCCATTTGAAGCATCTTCATCCTCACTCATGCTCCTACTATGCCTTCAAGAGGCTTTGCATTTACAAACAGATAAATGCACAAAACCCTTAAATTACAATTTATATGTCTGCAAACTTCTAGACTGTTATTTATTAGGTTTCTTCAAGTAAACACTATAAACACTGAGAATGCCTTTTTAAGAAATGAACACTATTTCCTTTTTAATAACTAATGACTGTTTTAAACACCACTGTGTGACTGTTGTAAGATGCAATTTCTTTGTTGAACTAAGGACAATAGCTGTGGAAGAACCAAACAAGGCTGAGACTGACTTCATCCTAGCCCAGATTGGATATTCATGCATCCTATCAATGATTAGTTGTGTCAGGAGTTTACAGTCCCTCTAAATTAAATTTTCATTTCAGACTATATTTTTGTGTAATATCATTAACAGTGATTTTGGTTTCACATGAAATACAGTTGCACAAAAAGAAGAAAATTATTTACTCTGATCGTGAATTACGATTAAACTCAGTGACCCTGAACATCATCTATCTAGAAAGGAGATCAAGCACGTTGATGACTTCAAGTAACCTACTTAATGAACTCATACAAGTATTTTAAGACCCGGAAGGCACTTGCTTGGAAAGCATGCAACGCTCATGGCAAAGTGAGGCGCGTGGGCCTGAACATCAGCCTGAAAATCCGCCTCTTTTGATCGGCTGTTGAGCCCATCCTCCTCTTCGGAGCTGAAACCTGGACCCTGACAGTCAAGCAACAACAGCGACTGGACGGCACATACATAGACTTTCTGTGTCAGGTCCAAATACACTGGTTATCACATGCCACCATTCAAGAATCTACAAGGGACTGCCTCCAATCTCTTCCCAGGTCATGCAAAGAAGGCTGCTGTTTTCTGGGCACTCCTATTGCGCCAGGTTACTCAACTCTTACTGTAAAGCCCATGCCAATTACCAGTAAAGACGAGAAAACTGACAGTTCCCGCAGCAATATTCAGAGACTCTGGAATAGCTCAGCAGGACTTGCCTTCAGCAATGGCCAACCGAGATGTATGGCAGTCAGTGAGGCGTGATATCTAAGCCAAGGCCGAAGGATGATGATTGATGATGGAACTTGATGTAAGTGATTTAATATTAATGCAAATTTTAACTGCTTATTAACCAAGCATGAAGTCTACAGAAAAATCAAATTTTGATGAAAATTCACCACAAGAGGAGGCTGTGGATCTATATGCCTTTTTCTGAACCACTTTATCCTACTAGGGTCACGGAAGGGCCATCCCAGCTGACTCCAGGCAAAGGTGGGGTACATCCTGAACAAGTCGCCAGACCATTGCAGGGTCAACCCACACACAACCATTCACACCTTGAGGCAAGTTGGAACTGGGGGCAGCTGTAGCCTTATGGTTAGAGAAGAGGCTTTGGGACCGAAAGGTTTAATTCCCAAACCAGCAGGAAAAATGTGTGGTGGTGTGGGAGTGAGTTGAACCTTCCCTTACTCCACATTCATGGCTGAAGTGCCCTTGAGCAAGGCACCTAACCCCCAACTGCTCTCCGGGTGCCCCCAGTGAGTTTGCACTCACTGTTTATGTGTGTGTGGATTAATACATTATAGCAAAAAACCCAAAACAAATTAGACTAATGTGAAACCCACGCAAGGACAGGAAAAAGTGGATGTTATTAGTAATGATATTTGCTATTTACTGGGAAAATAAAAAAGGACAGGTTCACAAAATCAAGTCTCTGTACTGGGATCAAATCTGGAAGAACACCACGTTAAGCTGTCAACCAAAGTATAGTTCACTGGCCAAGGGACTGGCAGTCAAAATTAAGAGAAAATGTTTACATGCTGACACATAACTTTGATAAGTACAGCATTACATCGTTGTCGAAGGTATTGCTGTTGAACAAAAATATCTTCATGATGCAATCTTTAGCAACGGCTGTCATTGACACAGCTTGCACCAAAATACTGTGTGGAGAAAAATGGCTTGATTGATTATTTTGAGAAGGGATTAAAACAACGAAGCTGGAGAAGACGAAAAGTACAAGAGCATTCTGGTTCAGTGCCGGCAGACTTGTACACTCTACAAAGAAAGGGAAAATTCCAGATGTGACAGGACTGACTAAATGTTATAAAGAAGGCGAGACTGTTCCAGTCGATGAGGAGAAAGCTTCAGTGAAAAGAGCAGGTGCAGTTTTGAACATGACAAAGCCACAGTGTTTCAGCAGACAGTGAAGGTTGAGCTGACCACTTCACAACACTATTGTGTGAACATAACCGAAGAGTTCCAAAATGAGGATGAGATTCGCACTGTGACAGATCACATGACAACACAAGGAAAAAAGAAGGTACCCTTAAAGCTACACATGCAATTTGGATATGCCTCAGTAGACAAACGGAAAAATACTTTCTGGCCTGTGCAGGCAATAACGGCAATGATTGCCTCACAGTACTCAAGGACTTTGTCAACAACTCTGAGACATGCATTAGATACAACAGACCAAAGCAGGAGCCTGCTGTGGGTTTACCTATGGGCTCAACCAATAATGAGACTGTTGCTGTGGACTTGCATGAGCTAGGGCCGGGAGTATGGGCCCTGCATTGACCACTTCAGACATTTTAGTGAACTTCATGATCAACAAGATACCCAGGGAGAGTGTTAATTAATTCATTGCCGGATAAGTGTCCATGGTCCTCCAAGCACTTTGTTCAATGCCAATGGAAGTGAATTTAACAATGATAGATAGATAGATAGCCTGACCAAAATGTTCTGTGCTCTATTTTGGACCATCTTTAGCCTTGATTACAGCACATTATCGCTGTTTCAACAAATCTAAGTGATATCACGATGCTTATTTCCCTCCAGAGTTTGGCTCATTTTTTTATTGATATCTTGAATTGATGATTGGAAAATCAAACCACTCCAAAAAGTCTTCTCCAGCACATTACAAAGACTTTCAATAGGGTTAAAGTCAGGACTCTGTGTGTCAGTTCATATGTGAAAATGATTCTTCATGATCCCTGAACCACTCTTTTACTATTTCAGCCACAATTTTACATCTGTACCATCAGCTGAGCGTCAACCTAACCAAGCTAAGCAAAATTCCACATTGTATATTATGTAATTAACGCTAAATATAATAGCGGTCCAACAAAGTACTAGAGTGTGCAACATTTTTTTGGCTGTGCAGTGTAGATAGATAGATAGATGGATGGATGGATGGATGGATGGATAGATAAGGTTGGGGGTTCAAGCCCCACTATCAACGGGCTGTCACTGCTGGCCCCCCAGTGCAGCTAACAGTTAATAAAGGCTGGGCATGTCTCTCACTGTCAGTGGTGAGAGACATTCAAAAGAACCATTGCTGATTTTCGTCAAGAGTAGGCCGTCAGTGTGTTTTTGCCATGTGATGGCCTGGTGAGCTGTCCAGGGTGTACTCTGCCCTGGCCCAGTGTCAGATGAGACGGGCTGTCCCCAGTCTCCCCGCGACCCTAATAAGGATTAAGTGTTTCAGAAAATGAATGAATGAATACACCAACAACCAACTGTCAGAGCACCTCAAATAATAAGATACAGCATTCTCGCACACAGGGGAAATTTTGAATGAAGACTCCTGCAGCATAGAGCCTTTATAATAATGACCTTTAATATGCCTTCAGTCCAATGTTCAATCTTAAATACTTAGCACATCACAACCTTAACTGCTGCATCGTGAATATTTACATGAGAAGACACTCTGAGAAAATCGCAACAGCCTTTTGTAAACAACTGCGCCAATGACAGAGCCAAGTTGATTAAGATAGAAGCCAAGTTGATTATGCAGAGTGGGAAGTGTAGTCAGTGACCAGGAAGAAGTGACAATGTTTTAGTAAGACATGGTGGAACCTGTGGGCTGAAGGAAATGGGCACTCAGTGGGAGGAGACAGAAAATCAGATTATGTTATTGGTACAGCAACATGAAGGACACTCTGCACTTGGGCGCTGTGGTATCAAGTCGATCCAGCAGTTTTCTTTTGGTTGAATGACTCCTGCAATGTGATGAGAATCCTTGCTTTTGATGTGCATAACTTCATATGGGGTTGTTCCCAAAGCTTCTCCGCAACAGTCATGCTTCATTTTAAAATTGCTTTCCAAGTAGAATGTGAAGGACATAAAATTTCCATCTACATTACAGTTCACTCTTTGAGTGCAACAGAGCATGTATCGTACATAAAGAATCTGCATCACATTACTCTGCACCACTCCTATCAGAGCCACTCAGCAAGAACGTTTTTGAACAGAGAAGGAAACCAACATGCTAAAGTCAATTAATAAAAAATAAAAAACCCTCCTTAATCATACTTGGGTCATGGGGAGGATAAAACCTATCTCAGCTGACTCTGGGCGATGGCGGGTACACCCTGAATTACTTGCCAGTCCATCACAGGGCCAACATACACAAAAACATTCCCACTCACTGCTAGGGGCAGCGTGGAACAGCCAATTAGCCTAATGTGCATGTCTTTTGGATTGTGGGAGGAAACCAGAGTGTCCAGAGGAAACCCTTGCAAGCATGGGAAGAACATGCAAACAAACAATGCAAAAAAAATGCCTTCACCAAGACTCGAACCCAGATATTTGGAATGAAGCGGATGTGCTATCCACTATGCCACCATGTTGCCTTGCCAAAATAAAGGCTAGGCAGAATAGTGTGGATGACAAAGTAAACAACTCTCTCACCTGCTCATTTGCTGAACCCCCTTATTCTATAAGGATACACCTTGAATACCTCGCCAGACCATCGCAGGGTTAATGTATGCTCAATCATTCACGGTTACCCTCACATATAGAGGCAATTTGTAACAGCCAATCAGCCTACTGTGCATGTCTTTGGACTGATGGTGGAAACCGGAGTACCTGGAGGAAACCTATTCAAGCACTGGGAGAAATGTAAACTTGACACGGAAATGCCGAGCCCAGGACTCGAACCCAGGACCGTCTTTGCTGTGAGGCGGACATGCTAACCATTACATCACCGTGCCTCAAGCTAGATTTGATGAAATGTGTCACATATCCATTTATTAATTTGCCAAATCACTAAATCCTACTAAGGCCATGCGCGGAACCTATCTCAGCACACACTTAGCAAAGACAGGGTACATCCTGAATAGCTCGTCAGGTCATCGCAGTCAAACTTCACACAAAAACGCCCTCGCTGAACCTGGGACTCAAACCAAATCCTGTAAGGCAGACGTTCTTACTACTATGTCAACGTATTGCACTGCTGAAGTTAAGGATAGGCAGAATACGATATAAATATGATGAAATGTGTAACATATCCAGCTTGGCCTCAAGTACAAAACATTCTGCTGTTCAGACTGTGCACGTACATAAACTTTTCAAAGAGGTGACCTTGAGATTTAACTTGGAAAAAGACAGCTTTATGAAAAGTATCGTGCTTATTGATTGTTCAAGGGGAAACTTTTCAGATGGAGATACTCACTATGGATACCTTATCATGGTCAAGGGAGGAAATGCAAGATTTTCATCTATATCCTGGTAATCACGAATAACCAGAAGGGCCGTTCAAAGCACTCTGGCAGGAAAGACTTTTGTTCCTTGACAGGATTGACTTTTTCCACTTTGCTACACTCTACTTACAACATACTGCAGGAAATTGTAAGTACAAAAGTTTACCCATTGTGTGTAACTGACAATCACTTCCTTAGTACGGCCACATACACTGAATCAAGTTCCTCTTGAAATCAGCAACAGCAAGGAGCTCATCTTTGGATCATTTAGCATATCATGTGGCAGCTGAGAGCCCTCAGTGAAGGGGTATGGTATTTCAGCCTCAAATCTCTTTATGGTTTAAATTGTGTTCTATAGTTTCCTGAATGGTGAGCTGTGCAAGTGTCTTTGTTGTCGTTGGTGGCATGGTGGCGTGGTGGTAAGCATGTTCGCCTCACAACGAGACGTTTAGGGGTTCAAGTCCCGGGCTCGGTGAGGGCGTTTCTGTGTGGAGTTTACATCTTCTCCCCATGCTTTTGTGTGTTTCATCCGGGTGCAATAGTTTCCTGTGACGGTCCAAAGACATGCACCTTAGGCTAGCTGTCAGTTCCAATTTGCCCCTAGTAGAGAAAGTGTGTGTATTTGCCCTGGGCTGGTGAGCTGTTTAGGGTGTACCCTGCCTTCGACCAGAGTTGGTAGAGATCCCTCCCTGAACTATAGTAGCATTAAGTGATTCAGCACCCTGAACAGCTATGAATGAATGTCTTGTATTATTCAACATACTGGACCAATTTTGTCTTTTTGATTTGACTTTACTCCCCCCCTTTTTTTGGGGGGGCTAAAGTCCACCTCAGCCAACTTCCAGCAAAGGTGGGGTACACTGTGAATAGCTCGCTAGACCATTTTTGGGCCAACACAGACTATTACAGACATCAAAACACAAATTAGAAATCCCACAGCTGTCTCTAAGTGCATGTCAGAGTTTGCACATTATTCTTATTAAGCCATTATATAAAGCCGGTTTATTGTTGAGCTATTAATAGATATTAGGCTCTTTTCTAATTTGCCAACAGCCTGTTACTTGCATTAACAGTAATGTTAGCAGGAACGTTTTAAGTGCATTTAAGTGAAACTTCCTCTTCTAGTCATCCACTTTATAGCAAGAATGTCCTGGGTTCAAGTCTCAGGCTTGGTGAGGGTGTTTCTGTGTGGAGTCAGATTGAGCTGGTTGGGTTTTTTCGGTGTACTTTAGTTTCCTCTCACAGTCCAAAGACATCCATTAGGTTAATTGGCTGTTCCAAGTTGCCCCAAGTTGTGAGTGTGAATAATTTTGTGTGTATGTTGGCCCTGTGATGGACTTGCAAGCTACTCAGGGTGTACAGTACCACTCCTTGGCCTGGAGTTGTTTGAAATAGGCTCCAGCCTCCCCGTGACCCTAGTAAGATAAAATGGTTCAGCAAATGAATAAAATAATGCTGTATTACCCTACTAGACACCCTCCATTGTTTTATTCTTTACATGAGCACAAGATTTTGGAATGAAATGCAGTCTCTTCCTTGGATGAAATAAATGCAGTCTCTTCCGCTATCACTTCACAGGTTCGGAGTCAAAAGGTTTGAAAAGGACAACACAAACCTCATCTGCAAATAACAGAAAGCAACAGGGAATGAAATATGTGGCAGTTGGAGTGAGTGTGGGTGAAGGCAGAAAATGGAGCACCAACGCTTGGACTATTATCAAACCCCTCTCAGGTTTTTCACCAGAAATCGAAAAACATCTTTGAAGGCAACACAGTTTCATGGTCTGAACGGATTTCTCTTTACAATTGCAATATTTAAATTGTAGGCACCCAGGTGGAATAATAAGCATAAATCTCTATTTATACAAATCTCAGATTAACCTTTAAAGCAAATAAACTTTTAATACACAGGCAGTAAACCAGCTGCTGACTACATATACATATGGCAATAAGGATTGAATTCAGGTAATATCATTTGATAGAACAGTAATTTCTAATCAAATCTGTTGATAAATCACTCTGATTAAAAACCCCTATACAGCTGCACCAGCATACACACTAAGAACACCTCTGACCACTACCTTTTAATGCCCCATGATCATTTAGCTCTTTTATTTTGAGTGTGTGTGTGTGTGTGTATGTGTGTGCGTGTGTGTGTGCATCACTGCATACTTTTAACTCTAATTCCTACTGGTATTATTCTGATTTCTGCAATAGTGCAAATATATTGGCAGTACTTCCTGTTGCTTTCCAGCAGGCTGATGGTAAATAAAAAAAAAAAAAAAAAAAAAAAAAAGTACATATGCAACCATCTAGTAATCTGGACAGTTACAAAACAGTGTAGATTAAATTTGCTAATCAGATCTTCAGGTTTAACAGAGTTAAAATCAAGCTGTGGATGGCCACAAACTATTTTCCGAAGAGGTAAGACATACCAATGATCATTTTGCTTAAAGCTGTATCATGAATATTTGCCAAAAATACATACGATGTTAATATTCTATGCCAGTTTAATGCCAAAACTGACACACATTTTAGAGTAATGCTAAAAACATTTATATCAATGTTGAGACCGACATAAAATAACCAAAAGCTTTGTAATTTATATTTGTTTCCTGCCAGCAGAGAATATTAGTAGAACATCAGTGAGTATTGTACTGGGTCTAAATTGGTTATAATTCTAAAATTTTATGGATGTTCGACAAACATTTGCTGTGTTAACAGTGTACTTGAAGGGATATTTAACCCAAAATTAATAAACACTTGAATACATTGTATACATCTTTGCCCATGACCGCTCTTGTAATTACAAGCTTCTTTGTGAAATAAAAATATAACAAGTGATAAATCCACACACACGGGGCAGGGGAAAAGTTTGCACATGATTCACATGTATGTGATGGTAAATACAGAAGTAATTTGCATACGAACGAACAACGGGACATACCATTCGTTCCAATAAACTACACATTTTTTGTTTGATGTTTCTAAATGCAATCCTGTATTATGTGTAGAAGAAGTACTAGTTTTAATCTAACTTGTTAGTTTTTTTTTCCAATGCTCTTGCCTTATATGAACTATTAGCGAGAGTGAAGATGGACTCCAGATCGTGGCATTTTCAAACAGGCTAATGCATTCTGTCAAACGGATTTTAGCTAATTTTTCAAAGCAAAAATATAAGAAAAAAACACCAGGTACATAATGTTTTTGCTGAATCCTACTAACAAGCAAACACACAAATCGGGGGTAAAACACAACCTTCTTGGCGGACGTAACAAAATGCAAAAAGTCCTGGGAATAACAGAGGATTTTCAGCTAGCCTAAAAGTGTTAAATGGGTTATTACCACTCTTTGCTAATGTATATTTCATTATACAATTCATACAGAGGTATAAAATACCCAGTACACACAAAGCTAGTCTTAAGCATTTGAAGCTTCATCTTGATAGAATACAGGCCAAACTTTACTGACAACATGTTATGTTGGCAACAACAGTTACTATATCACAGCCTTTGGTTTCACTGGGTCAACAGGTAGCATGGAAAAGATGTAACTAATTTCTCTCACACACTGGAATACAACAACGCAGTAACGACAAACTCCAGTGGCTTTCACTATTGTCCGACCCCTGGCTTATATCATCTATCTCAAACAACATGTCTAGCTCTGCAGAGACTAAGCACATCCTCTTGACAGAAAGGTCTTTATGTGAAAAATGTTTCAAGATATCACCATAAACAGACTTCCTGATACGCAATATTGACTGTGCTCTTATTCTACCATTCTTCACACACACAGACTCTCTCTCTCCCTCTCTCTCTCTCTCTCTTTCGCTCTCTCATGGATACTTTCCAGTTTTCCAGCCTGCAGTCTCTTCATAGACTCATTGTCATTCATTTGCCAAATGGCTTGATCCCACTAGGGTCACAAGGAGGCTGGTGCCTATCTCTGCTGACACTAGTCAAAGGCAGGGTACACCCTGAACAGCTTATCAGACCATTCCAGGGCCGACAAACACATACAACTATTCACGCTCACATCCACACCTATGGGCAATTTTAAACAGCCAATTAGCCTAATGTGCATGTCTTTGGACTGTGGAAGGAAACTGGAGTACCAATAGGAAACCAACGCAAGCTCAGGCAGAACATGCAAACTCCACACAGAAATGCCCCGAGCAAAATACTTGAACTCAGGACCTTCTTGCTGTGAAGTAGACGAGCTAACCACTATGCCAACGTGCCTAAAAACATTTCTCGGTGAGTACAAAATAACTAAAAAGAAAGTACAAAACTTCCTTTGTTATCGAGTACCAATTATACAGTAATATTAAGGAACTGGTTGCCAATGAATGTCTGGGGAAAACATGTTTGGAATAAGTCCTTATTTTAATTAGCAAATCAAGAAGCTGTGAAACTGCTGATAAATTCCAGAACTGTCTGCTGGAGCAGATAATTTGAGTAGGAACTGCTTACCTGGTCTGAATTACAGTACTTTGTACTGACACATTCGGTTTTTGCCTTATGATCTATAGGCTATAATGAACACTAAAAGGAATTGCTCAGATCTTTATAATGTAACACACAAACCTGAAACAGAAGGTACGTTAATGCCATTGTGCAAATCATCCATTTTGTTTTACAATGTCATGCAGAAGTAATCTTTCCACATTTTGCTGTATGGCGACACTTAGACAGAAAGGCACTTAAAATAATGACCGTCAAAACATGGTCAAGAGCAAAACTCTTGGGGGAAAAAGTCTCAACTGGAGTTTAGTAATGAAACATAAGCACTTAGAGAGCACAAACCTCTGCCAAGCCCAATATGAACCAAATGTTACTTTCTGTGTTAAAGAATTATTAAAAAAATACATAACTCCAGAATTTGGTCTGTTTCTTGTTCACAATTAATGGAGTCTTCCCTGTCCAAAGAAATTTCCTCAGCTCTTGAGTGATGCATCGACAAGTTGTGTGACTATTAACCTTAAGATTGTAGGTTTGAATCCATGGAGTCCATGAGAGCTAACTGGCCGAACTGGAGGAAGGGATGGGATATGCTCGCCTTCCTGTCACTTACAGTGATCCCCAGCCAATCACTTGCTCATTCGCTCACCACCAGCCAATCACTCGCTCATTCAAATGAAAGTGGATAGCTAATTGAGAGCTAATTGACCAAGCTCTCATGGGAGGGAGGGAGGGATGGCATATGCTCGACTGCGATTTTTCTCCAAGTGTGTTAGGTCATTCCTGTGTGTGCATGAGCAGGTGGAAACATCATGTGTTACGGAGGGGCACGTACATGCTTACACCTCTGTCTAGTTGGTGGTGGTCATATGCGGCAATACTTCATGATCCAGAATTGGATATAAGAAAACCTGTTCTAGTGTCTAAGAGACTTATGACCTAAGAATGGCCCAGTGACTGGCTTCAGTCCAATTAAGAATCTGTAGAAGGATTTAAAAATTACTAACAGAGATTACTAACAGGCTTCATCCAATCTGACACAACTACAGCAATTTTGCCAAGAAAAATGAACAAAAATGTAAGAATACATTCAGTACGTGCAATCCATTTCAGTTCCAGGATGTAACACTACAAATTGTGGAAAATTCAATAACAAGAGCCACTTAATCAAGTCCTAAAACTCTGACCAATTGCTCCAACCATGAAGAGCTTTCTAAACATTTCGTAACAAATCCGCAGCTTGTATAGATGGTGGTATGATCGTTTTATCATAAGTCTGCAATGTCAGTAATGTTATTTATAGCCACTGAGCTTACACAACATCCAGAAGTGCCAATTTAATCTCTTCAACATACTGAAGCCTCTGTAAGGAAATGGGATTTCACACATTGAAATTTAAAGGCCGTGTTTCTGATGTACATAATGTTTCAGAAGAGCAATGAATCTCTAAAATCATCAGCCGATTAAGCATTAAATGAGCTGTGTTAAGTCACTGAATAAACGTACATTTTCACATGTTGGACCAGGTAAGGCTAAATTACTCTCCAAATACAAGGAGTGTGACATGGTCAGCGCATAATCTTTTTATCTCTCTGAGCCAATGTAAGCCACCAAATCACAATCAGAATTCATACATAGTTTATACTATGTCCTTACTACATCCATGCCAGGTTCTCACTGCATCTAACATTCATACATTCAGTCTTTTTTCAAACCAATCAATCCTGATAGGGTCGTGGGGAGGCTGGAGTCTATATCAGCCGACTCTGGCCGAGTGCAGGGTATACCCTGAACTGCTTGCCAGTCCATCACAGGGCCAACATGCCCACACACACAACCATTCAATCTCATACTTTCATCTGGGGCAATATGGAATTATCCCAATTATCCTAATGTGCATGTCTTTGGACTGTGGGAGGAAACCTAAGTACCCTAAGGAAACCCACACAGGGAGAATGTGCAAACTTCTAACATAAACACCCTCACTGAGCCCAGGAACATCTAACATTTCCCCACTAATTTCTTACCACACAGCAAAATCCCAAGTGTTAAATTAACACCAAGAGTGTATATATAATTCCAATGTTCTCGTATATACTCTCTGGATGTTAACACTGGGGATTTTGCTGTGCACGTGTGATCCTGAGCAATCAGTTACAATGTATTTTTTATTACAACAAATCAGATCTAACCATGCACTTGGCATGTTCTTTCCTTTAAATACTTCTCCACGTGCTGCCTTTTTTCTTTCGTTCTGCAATTTTTTTTTGTCACAGCTACAATGATCAAATCCGTGCGAAGTTTGTACTATGTCAGCAAAATCCTTATTAGGCTTTAGTTATGCCATTACTACATCAGCGCCATCATTGCAATGCCATTATTACCGCCAACTGCCATCAATCGTTACTAATATACTTATTAGGTTCTTACTGTGTCCTGGTTCGACCACATCAGCACTATTGTTTTTATTTACATATTCAAAGTTTAATCATGTCCTCTTTTTATCACTATCTACTCCATTCCTACTAAGTGCTTACCATATCTACCCCATTTTTGAGGAAGTAGTGTATTGGGGTTTACATCCTGTATATAGAGTCGAGTTCAAGAGTTAAAAAAGAACTGGATTAAATGAGCCAACTCAATAGATTGATTCAAAGAGCTGACTTAAAGTGTTGTGTAGGAGCTAATTAACAAAGTCAACTGAAGGATCAGACCTGGAGAGCTGATTCAAATAGGAAACTCAGAAAGCTACCTTTTACCTACTGCTAGCAAAATAACACTTTTCATCAGATACTGTAAATTATTGTCAACATTTATTGGAAAGAGAGATAGAGAGAAAAAAAAAACAAATATCAGAGTCATGCTGTAGTCATTGCTCTGCCAAAAACACTTCTCAGTGTTTGGTATTTTCTGACAGATCGTTCTTAAGTAGTATGCAAGCCATTGGTGACGGATTTACATCCCTGTAAACACAAGCCCGGTGCCTGAAATTGTGCTTATTTTATACCGCAGCTTTAAATAACAACAGTCCTGAATCATAGCTACTAAAACCGGATTAAAAACAACATGTTCTCTTATGGTGGTCACTGTCAAATATTATATCTACAATTTAAATGTCAAGTAAATAGAAGACATTAATGCGGTCTTTAATCAAAAAACATGAAAAAGCATGCTCACATTATGATTCATACTGACTGGGTGACAGAAGAAATGTCAGCTATTTTAATCGAAAGATTATAGTAGAAATGTGACTACTTCTCCTGTATACAGAACACCCACATGAATGATTGCAGAACCCACTGTTGTTTTAATTCTCCTGACCAAAAGTCATTGGGACATTAGTAAGTAGGAGGATTTTAAAGTGTACCTGTGGTGAGTTATTGTTACTAGCTATTTAAAATGATCATGTATAACATCAGCGGTTCCTTTTGGCAACATCAGTCCTTGCACGTTTTCAAAGTGTGCGCGAGTGTGATGACTCTAGGCATGCTCAGCCTTTCTGATTGGCTGTTTCAGCTTGGTAGTGACAAGAACTCGTTGGATTAGCTGGGCTACGTCACTGACCCCATGTAGCATAACACATTATCAGCCAGTGTTAAGCTGCACAAACAACAAGCGCAGAAATCCCAGAAAACATTTCTTTTTGTTCCTAAACCAAATGACGACAGGAAAGCCGAGTTGGCAAGACATTGGCTCCATAAGCCATTTTGGATCTACTGTCACGCTCATCTCTGGCAGCGTTCTCATCCTCACAGTCACTAGAATCTAATGCCTCACTGTCTCCAGAAGAGACATTAACCCCACCCTAAGTGTTGACGTCACTTCCAGGAAAACACTGCTAACCCCTGCAGTTCAGCCCCTGCTAGTAATTACCAAAAACTACCAGTTTTGTCCTTTGACCAATACCGTTACTCTTTAAAACTGTAATACAGCCTCATTGGTAACCTCTTTGATTAAAATTGTTTAGCTCACTGAAACTCATTTATAGTTAGTAGTGTTAAGTTCATTCATTCATTTTCTAAGCTGCTTAATCCTAATTAGGGTAACGGGAAGGCTGGTGCCCATCTCACCTGACTCTGGGCGATCGTGGGGTTCACCCTGGACACCTTGCCAGGCCACCGCAGGGCCATCACTCACACAACCATTTACACTTTTACTCACACCTAGGGGTGATTTGGAACAGCCTATTAGCCTACTGTGGATGTTTTTGGACTGTGAGAGGAAACCGGAGTACCCACAGGAAACCCACGCAAGCACGGGGAAAACATGCAAACTCCACACAGAAACGCCCGAGTCCAGGAAAAGGAACCCAGGACCTTCTTGCTGTGAAGTGGATGTACTAACCACTGCGCCACCGTGCCGCCCCAGTATTAAGGTGCATTGTGCTAATTTACTATGTTTCGGTGAACTCAAAAATGTAAAGCAACCAGGTTACTGGTGTTAAAAGTTATACAAGGCTGTATTACAGTTTTAACACAGCCTGGTTATTCTCTTTATAAAGTTATATGAGGTTGTATAATTGCGTGTGTTGTGACTCAGTGTTGAGTCAAAGAAGAAAAAAAAATTGCTGAGGGGACAACAAAGTATATCTTATCTTATGTTATCTTATTTTATAAGTTAAAAAAAAAACAAATAATTTTTACAGTGCATATCCCAAAGCATTTTATTTCCTTTATGCCTAAAAAAACTATTAAGTAACAGTGAATGAAATGTTGTAGATTTTAACTGTTTATAGATGCATTTAATGTTCTGGAACATTTGCAAGGCAATTTAGATCCTGTTTAGATGTCTCTTTATGCAGCTGTAACCAAAATTTTAATTTTAAATAATATTAATAATAATCAGAGAAATAGGTGACCATGGAATAAATTTTTCTTGAACGTAAACTTTAACTCAAACTGTTAAAAAAATATAAAATAAAGTGCTGACATTGGAGACTTAATTATTAAATATTAAACGACCAGCAAATTGCACCACTACATGTTACAAATTGACTACATTAGATGTGTGGCCTCCTCTAAAAGCTTGTGTATATTAATATCCCCCCTTTTTATATCATGAAAGAAGAGGAAAGCTTTTACTAATTATTGTGGGAACGTTTTAAGTCACAATATTTAAAAGCATGAAGTAAGAGTAGTGAAATAGTTTGCTCTCTGGAGTATGGAACATTTGGACAGGTCACTGTATAATTAAACTTTTGTTTTCCTCAGAAGAGACTTACTATGAGTAAAATATTCCACAGCATTAAACACAATACGTTTCCTGTTTTGGAGGCCTGATTTAGAGATGCAGTTATGAACTGGATATGATGGCAGACAGGTCACAATATCCAGTGCATGTTGGAGCATCTAGAGCTCAGTTCTCGTGTACGTCTGGCTCCAAAATATGCCATTATCAGATCGTTAATTGTGATTATACTCTACAGTGTTGGCTCAGCAGGGATTCGGTGTTGAGTCTGGATTATAGTGTGACATGCACTACAGCCGTTTTATCAGATACGTACATCTCAGACACTGACATCATTTTTAGGTGTAAAACTACTGACTGTTGACAAACCCCCTTCTCGTTTTTTTTTTTTTTGCCTTGCAGTGGCCAGCAAGTAAGAAAGGCACCACTGTAAATCCTCTGGCAAGATATTAAGAAGCAGGCAAGTTTTCTTCTGCAATAAGACATTTAGAAGAGGAAAAAGTATATATCAGGGTGGGTGTAACTTTGGTTTCATCTTTGAGACTGCACCAAAGATGAGGACATTGCCTGGCGCAAAGGACACGAAATGTGTTCCCTTTGATCGACGACACAGTATAGTTGGTCGTAGTGAAGTCTTGCTTGCTGCCGGAACCGCTGCTTGTTTGACAATCAGAGCCGCCATTTGCACTTTGGCCATCGGCAGGCCGTTGGCTGTCCACCCTTTGACAGGTCTTGTTTCTTCATTTTTAAATACTCTCATAACTCACACAGATCTCGTACTCTAGTTTTATGATTTATTGACCACAATAAGGTGCAGTGTTTATTTATAATATTTTATTAAAACACTTTATTGTGCAGCGCCAAAATTTAATAGAGCCTAATAACCTGAAGTGAACTCATTTATTATCAATACTTTTATGCTCCTAAACCATAATGAGCTCAACTCCTATTCATATGTTCGCACACTGGTAGGTAGAAACCTTGGGATATAGTCGAGTTAATGAGTAATAATTTACTACTGGGCTGTAGTAAAGCACTTACAGAAATTTTTTAATTTATTGTACCCCAGGAAGAAACAAAAATTTTATTATTTGTTCATTAAATTAAATGTCCTACAGCAAACACTTCATTTGTGTTATCGCTGTGATCAGTCTCCTGGCGGAAAAGCTACATTTTACTTTCGTTTCTGAATAATTAAGGCGAACAGACCAGAACAGATGCTGTCAACTACACAAAACTATTAGCCTGCTCAACACACAGACCTGACCCAGTGTCATGGCTAAAACATGTAAAAATATACTATCCAAAACTCATTCATTCATTTATTCATTCATTTTCTGAACCGCTTAATCCTAATTAGGGTCGCGGGGAGGCTGCCGCCCATATCTAAAACTCTTTTCATGAATTTTCAGTAGTATTAAATTAAAACTAAATCTTGAGGGAGAAAACCTTTAACTTTTGTTTCTAAAAAAGTTGGCTGGACAGACCAGAACAGATGCCATTAGCTACATACAATATAGTAGTTCAGATACACTGTCTGCCAGTTACAGACACAATCTGATGTGTGAAAGGATTCACCCAATCTTCACAGAATAACCTGCAACAAAAGGATTTCTGGATGCATCATGCAGGTTAGGTTCATTTTGTATGGATGTTTATTGTTTAATGCACACGATCGTACACTACTCTGTACTACAGTCATTTATATGAGTTAATGAATTAATATTATTTACCAATATAGTAAATGATTCATAAGGAGTGAATCCTTTCATGCATCAGATTGTGTGTGTGTTACAGGCAGAGAGTGTATCTGAACTATATTAGTAACTATATCTTGGAGCTTTGCTCACAGCACACCTCACCTGTGGAATAAGCTACCAGTTATTAGTCGCTCCAAACGAGTCCACAGTCTCAAAATGTGGCCAGCTTCAACATTTCTATGTCTTAAGATATATTTCCGATACAAATTAGGTTTTTCACAGAAATATATTTATTGCATAGAGACTAAAACAAGACTTTTAAAAACCTAGGGGTGATTTGGAACAGCCAATTAGCCTACTGTGCATGTTTTTGGATTGTGGGAGGAAACCAGAGTACCTGGAGGAAATCCACACAAGTACAGGGAGAACATGCAAACTCCACACAAAAATGCTCAAGCTGGGAATCAAACCCAGGACCTTCTTGCTGTGAGGTGGATCTGCTAACCACTGCGCCACTGTGCCGCCCCCATATTAAAACATATTGTATTATAAATTTACATGGTCTGATTAGACATTAAACGGATTATTGATTCAGAAAATTAAAATCCCCTGGTCAAAATGTGCAAAATTGACGGGCTCTAGGGGACCACTCAGACCTATTTTATCGGCATAAAATTTTTACTGGATTATTTTTTTTATTAAACCTCCTAAAATGAGAGGATGTGTGATAGAAAAATTAAAAAAAAAATTGGGCCACCCTGATATACCTAAACTATTAAACGGAGTTAAAGAGACACCTGCTTGCACATGTACTCAAGTTTAATTGCATTCATCACGATCAAAACACTGTACTGAACCTCAAGGCCGGTGAAAGTGACTGCACTGAATAGTTTCATCTCAAGGACAATTCAGCAAAAGACACCTCACCATTGGTGCACAACTTAATTAAATCCAAATGAATTAATCATACTAATGAAACTAAATCCTAATTAAAATTAAATGATACATGGAATTAAATATGAACCTAATAAAAGGTTTCATACATCAGTGTCTTTGGACATCAAAGCGTACTGTTGTTGTTAGAATAATGTTTATTAAAAAACAAGAAAAACAACCCAAAAACAAATCCTCACAAAAGGGGGCACCACTGAACAACAAAAAAGTGACACATGATTCATGTAGAAGCTGTAAACATGGAAGTGTTGTGCATTTAAAGGCACTGCGCTGTAAACCATAGTATCACATATACAAGCAGATGCTTGTCTGATGTATTTAAATGGAATGTGGTATTATGTGCAAATATGCCTAGTTTTATTTTATTAAGATGCTCACTAGTTTATATCTGATTTGTTCATTTAATACCTTTTATTATTTTTATTATTATTTTTACCTGTTATCTTGCCTTATTGAAAGCCTTTTCATATATAGGCTAATGCAAACTATCTAACAGATTTGATCAGATTGCAATTTCAAAAATGCATGTAAAAACCACCTAATGATGAAAATATACATAGTTTTCAGTGTTACAAAAGAGCTGTGAAGGCTTTCCTTTCAATTACTTTTAATTAATGCATGTTCATTTCATCACCCTGTAACCTAAAAGTCCAAAACAGATCAATTCTTTAGAGATGCTGCTTTTATGGAATAATCTTCCTTTTTTTCTTGTTTTTATTTTCAACAGACTGATGATAACTGCCATGTATAGACGCCTGTGTCTTTGGAAAGTCATCTAAACTAACAAGAAGCAGGTTATAAAAAATGCAAACAATTAACCAGAATAGTTTCATTTTAACTACTGATGCAGACACAAATAATTATTACACCAAGGCTGCTGTCACGAAACCAAAAACACTTGGGGACTTTTTATGCCCCATGTAGTATAAAATTTTTTTAAATGGATAAAAATGCTTTGATATTTATGATGAATAATGTCAGCAGAGGCATTGTTCTTGTGTAAAAAACATAGCATAAGTAGATGAGTGAACAAGGTACTTAGTGGTGAAATTACTTATGACCTTTAACACTGTTCATTATAGTTTCTCTTTTTATTTATAACAGCACACTTTTCATGTGGAAGTGATTGCCTACAGTCAATATACTCTTGACACTGCATTGCTTAGCTGTAGGGAATAGATACTACCTTTCTGGCATGCTAAATTGACCCCAAACTGTCTGCGATTTCGAAGAATATGCAAATGTGTTGTGTTAGATTTTAATGACTATAATGACTGAAATAATACTTACTGGATTCAGTGTGATGTAGAAAAGATAATTGACCTTGAAAATTCACACTCTTAAAGCAATATGATCCTGGGTGTACTTAAAACGTAGACATTTTTACATAGAGTTCTTTTTCATATTTTAGCAGACCATACTTTTCAAATGGCATCAGTGGTTTTGGTTTTCTCCATACAACTGGCCTCAAAAGGCAAACCAGTACATTTCCTGGTTATTTCACTAAACTTATGATATCTCAGGCCTCTGTTTTCATGCCATGAATATGTTAGAACTCTGAATTATTGATAATTTTATTTTAAATGAAAATTTGAAGCATCATGAAAGATATATGGAAGACCAAAAGCCTTGTTTTGAAGTTTTAAAGTGCAATACCTGGAGAAAAAAGTGAGAGGAAATTTTGGAACAGAATTTTCAAAGACAATTCAAGCTTCAAGTTTCTAGACTGTGGGAGGAAATAGAACTACTTGTAAAAATCACATGCAAACATGCAAACTCCACACAGAAACCCTTGTCGAACCCTGGACTCAAACCTAGGACCTTCTTGCTGTGAGGCGGACATGTTAACCACTCTGCCATGGTCTCATCCTATTTTCTGTCTGCTGGGGGATAGAACACTGCACTAAAATATGAACAGCAAGCTTCAAGCCTTAAAGCAAAATGTGAAATGGACAGGGATGACTGTTTTTATACTTTAAACATTTAAATAGCAACATTTCTGGGACATAGAATCTCAAGATAAAAGTTGTCAGTTTTTGTTACTAATACAATTTTTGACAGTCCATCCTTTGACAAATGATAAGGGAAGATAGCTGCACAAATTTTTATGAGAGGATTTTGAACGTCTTCCAGGTTGTCAAAATGTTATGGATGTCACTGCGTCAAAACTTGACCTACAGTTTTCAAAGAATGGCGGCAACTCCAAAGAATTTCTTCACATAAAATCTTTGATACACTGATGCTGAATGTCTGCAAAAATATTTTATGCTGCAGATATCATTAGATAAATTTATTGCATTAGTTAATCATGATGGACGTTACCCAGTCGGTTCCCTGAATTAATTTTTTCATTACATAATACAGTGGATTTTATAATGGCTAATATACTTGAAATTGGAATTAAGTAAACATTTGTCCTAACTTCATAAAATTTAAGGCTTGTTTTTCTTCCATCTTGGCAAGAACTTAATAAATCCAGACGAATTTAAGATTCTATGCCACGGAATTGTTGCTGTTTATCCCAGAATAAGCCAGATGTGAATATGTGATGAGTGCAGACCTCCACCAAGGTCAAATGCTGTATCACAATATATCCAAAAGTGGAATTAAATTGGTGTATCCACCCTGTTACTCAGATATGCTCCAAAACTTCAAGAGTTTTTCGGTGGTGCGTGGTACACCTTTCCACCAAGTTTTAAGGAAATCGGGTTGGCAGATTTTGCACATTCCTGCTAAGGAGACAAACAAACAAACCACACCTAAAACATAACCATCGTGGTGGAGGTAAGAACGCTTTCAATTCATTCATATATACTATAAGTTTATTTAGTACTAATGCAACAGTTATCCAGTGTTTATCAGCAGGGACCAATAACTACAGATTAAATGTAAGATAAACTAAAATAAAACTCCCCTGGCCCAAGTTGTATATATTTTACATACTTTATCTGGATATTTTAATGTCATGGGCATACTATCAAGTATACTAGGCAGAAGTCATCTATACTATATTTTCACTACTCCCTTATTTTTATTACTTTTGTTTTTCCCGACTTAAGTCCAACATATAGAATTAGTATATAGAATATTTTTTTAAAAATCAAGCTTTGGGTATATTCTAATTAAAAAAATATATGAATATGAAAATGAATTTTGGTTCCATTTTTGGTAAGTGCTTTTGCTGTCCTAAATCCAAAGCTCATTGTTAAACTGTGGCCTTGGACACTGACCAACCGTTCCCCAATTTCCAGTGAATACTCCAGCAGTGCAATGCTGCTATAATAAGCACCTGTTGGACTTTAGACCGTGTTATTCACTCAGGACAATGCAATAAATTCACCTTTTAGACATTAGGCAGGTAATGGAAGAGGTTTTCATTTGTGCAAACCCATTGACTTGAGAAGTATAGCACTTTTCTTTCTTTTTTTATTTTGTACACACAAATGTCATCCAAAAAAAGGAGTCTATACCATTCAGTGAGTGCTGTCAGAGAATTCAACCTTGGCTGCAGTGATCCAAGGCTGACGATGAGTTGCTATAGATACAGCACTGTGTACTGCCATTACTGCTCTAAAAGCTAGCTTCCCCTGATACATTAGATGTCAATTTTACCTCATTATAATAATTACAGTTCACTCCAAATCAGGTGTTTCTGAGCGACAAATAACATCTCGCATATAGGTAGACGATATCATACTCTCGCCACCTGTTAAAAGCATTCGTGTAAACCATAAATGTTAAAGTGCTAATTGCTGCTCTATCATGAAGTGCCCCCCCTCTCCGATTTTTTTCATATTTCTGAACGTATTCCATGCTAGTAGAATGTCATGTATTGTCTGACACTATATACATAATTTTAGGCCAATTAAAACAACATCATGCATAAGATGAGCACACTTGGTGGATTTCTAAAGAGTGAAAATGAAATAATTGGATGTTTTGTGGCTAAATTGGCTAATGATGTCATCTGCGTCTATGCTGAAATAAACTTAGTGAGTTCTATGATATGAATCACAGCTCTTTTCTTTAGAGAATATGGTTGGCCTTTTTCAAGGCAGTGATGACCTTATGTCTATTCGTCTTTACGTAAATGTATGTATTTCTGCAAACCAGAAAAATCCGTTTCACATGTGAACTCATTAACTATAGTTTCACCAGTCATCCAATATATTTTAGCTTAAACCCTATTTTTTCCTCAAATTAATAACTAAAACATGTTTTTCACCAGAAAAAAAACACGATTTACTGCCCTCACAAAAAAAGAAAGAAAAAAGCTAATTATCTAATCATAGAATCCTTATATCAGTAGTAGAGAGCAATGGTATTCAAATATAAGTCTCTGAGGTCCACTTAACAAATTTCAAGAGTCAAAGGTCCAGAAAAAGGCTGGTCAAGCAAGCAAAGTCTTGTTATAAATACACACTGGTTTTTACTCCCTGCCTCATGGAGTATAAATGAATAATCTTTAGTCCATTCAGTCTTAAACTCCAGTTTTAACTAAAAAACATTTTTCTTTGTATTGGAGAATTTTAACAATTAGTTTGCTAATGACAATTGACCTGGCCCTGTGTCTGAAATCACACTCATTTACTACCCCTTCAACACTATCTAGGGAATATAGAGTGAGCTCATAGGTAAAGTGTAAAAACACATTAGCAAAGTAAAAAGTACAATTTCTGTTTATGAGTATGCACTGATCAAAAAGTAAAATGAACATCTTTACCTTTCTCTTTGAGCGTTCAGATTTCTTGGACATGTTCTTTATTTTTTTGTGGAGGTGATATAATACCTAGAAAAAGAAGAAAATTTTTAAAAATTGTGTTTATTGTTGAAAGTTTTTTTGATTGCCAATATATGAAATAAAACCATTAAAAAAAGTTATAATGGTTAATAAAGCGGCACCTTGCAAATACAGTATACAGATTATGGGCATTAAACAACCAAAAGCAGTCCATAAATTTCCAGAAATTCATGTCACCATTAACAACAAGTGTCTGAAGTATGTGAAATCCTTCACACATCTAGGCAGCAAAGTAAACTTTTGTGCATTGCTTGATGATGAAATAATCATTCGCATATCCAAGGCAACCGATGCCTCTGGGGAGCTTCGTTATCGCTTGGGATGAACACGGCGTATTATTGAAAGCAAAAATCCGTTTCTATTGAGCTGTGGGTCCTACAGTGTTATGGATCTGAGTCTTGGACATCTTACTGAACTCATATCTGTCAACTTGACTCTTTCATAAATGCTCTCTTCGTACCATTTGCAGTTATACTTGCAAAATAAAGTCTCCAACGTAGAGCTACTCGAGAAATGATGGGCTGGTCATATCATCAGAATGAACTATATATATATAGTTCATTCTGATGATATTATATATTCTGATTTTATATATATATATATATAGTATATATTCTGATTTTATATATATATATATATATATATATATATATATATATATATATATATATATATATATATATATCTA
>JAOUQZ010049338.1:0-24335 GCA_028564935.1 Neosilurus hyrtlii | reverse complement strand
GGCTGCCCTTTGTCACTGGTTCTGTTCATAATTTTTATGGATAGAATTTCTAGGTGCAGTCAAGTTGTTGAGGGGTTCTGGTTTGGATCTCGTCTCTGCTTTTTGCAGCTGTTTTCCTTTTGGCTTCATCTAGCCAGGACCTTCAGCTCTGCCTGGAGCGATTTGCAGCTGAGTATGAAGTGGCCGGTATGAGAATCAGCACTTCCAAGTCCGAGGCCATGGTTCTCAGCCTGGAAAAAGGTGGAATGCCCCCTCCGGGTCTGGAATGAGGTCCTGCCCCAAGTGGAGGAGTTCAAGTATCTCTGGGTCTTGTTCACAAGTGAGGGAAGGATGGAACGGGAGATCGACAGGCGAATTGGTGCAGCCTCTGCTGCAAAGCGGGGCTTGTACCGGTCCGTTGTGGTGATGAGGGAGCTGAGCCGGAAGGCAAAGCTCTCCACTTACCAGTCAATTTACGTTCCTACCCTCACCTATGGTTACGAGCTTTGAGTAGTGACAGCAAGAACAAGATCACGGATACAGGCTCCCCCTGAAAGAGCTGGAGGAAGTGCCTGGGGAGAGGGACGTCTAGACTTCACTGCTTAGGCTGCTGCCCCCACGACCCGACCCCGGAACAAGATAAATGAATGCATGAATGAATGATGATGAATGATGAGTTTTTTCCCATCCGTATATTACAACCCGAGGTGCTGAAATGCTCATAGGTCAGATTCTATGGGGCTGGATCACACAGCTCAAAAGACGAAACGGAGCATGCAGAATGGAATGAGAATTTGAAGCATCGAGTGATGCTCTCAGAGAGAACAGTGTTTCCAACCTGGCATGTTTCCTTAATCTTTACCGAAATATTGCAGCTAGTTTAGGATCTAGTACAGTAAATAAATGACATACTGCTCATTTAAATGCAGCGAGTACAGAAATAAATCACCTCCCCTTCAAAATATTCACACGATGACACATACAAATGAATTTCTCTCTGTATTTACTACAGCAAAGAATCACTTCAGCATGAGTTGCCATGATGATGAGCCATATGGTCCTAAGTATATACTGAGAAGAGGACTTCTCACTGCCGGTGATATAAACGCTTTTACTAAAATGATTTAGGACTATAATTATCATTAAAGTTATAAGATATTAAACTAACATGGTCTGTATTTTTATCTGGTTTCACCCAAATGAGAACGGGTTTCCCCTTTGAGTCCGGTTCCTCTTGGGGTTTCTCCCTCGTGTCGGTTGTTTTCCTTGCCACTGTTGTCCCAGGCATCCTCATCAGGGATGTTATTGGGTTTGATATATAGAAAATGTTGAAATTATAAATTTAAATTCTTTTACCAAATTCATTTTACTGTGTAAGACTGCTTTGCAAAAATGTTGATTGTGCAAAAAAGTGCAATACAAATAAAGCTGAACTTAATATTATTTAAATTGGGTTTTCCTCCTCATTTTTTTCAGTGATGACACTTGAAGAGTGCTTCACTGAAATCGGATTCTTTTTTCCTAACTCTTTTCACTCTTCTTCACCGGAACTACTACAGTATCTTCCTACAACACAAGAAACCTGATAAAACACCTTGATATAAGATTAATTTACAAACATTATAAAGAACAACTCTGTAAACGTAGGAAACGTAAAAACATAATTCAGTAAACTCTTCCATGACGTCCGCATTGATAAATACTAATTAGTTTACTCGATAATGTTTCAGTACTGATATGTACATGAAAATTAGCTCATGTTGAATAAAATGATATCAGTGCATCCCTAGTCATTTGGATAGTCCGAAGGTTGGAGGTTCAGGCCCCAGCACCTCCAAGGCCCTCAATTGCTAAGTTGTATTTAAAAAAATGTCATGTGAGTCACTCTGGATAAGAGCGTCTACCAAATGCAGCGTAAATAAATATGAAACAGTGGTTTGATGTAAATATCCCTCTCTACATTACGGCAATCATCTAGAACCAGGATTGCATGCACGTAACACCAATCCTTATCTACCACCATCTTTACCCCAAACTTTCACACCTCCAGAAGTGTGAATTAAACACACTAAATACTATACTCCAGAAATTATGAAAAGTTATATATATATATATAGATTGCAAGACTACAGAATATCCACAAGCCCAGTTGATTTAAAAATCTATACTCTGAAAGTGAAAGAACTTGATTCTTGCTTTCTGAGCATCTCAAGGCACTGAATGCTGAATAACAATCTAACAATAAAAATATCAAGAGTACCAAAGTGCCAGTAAACCTGCTGTTATTTAAAAAGAAGAAGAAGAAACAAAAGAGAAAAAATCCAGCATGTCTCCAGAGATCAAATGAAGAACAACTAGACTACATGTTCTCTCTTCACAGTTCCTGTGTACATGGTTCATGTTGGCCTGGGTGGAAAATCAGGTGATAATGTATATATGGATATAAGGATATGATATTGGGCCTTGTATTAAACATTACTGTGAAAATGATCAGGATTTTCACAATGACTTACCCTTACACCAAGGCCTTCCTGCAGTGCTAGACGGCTCAAATTTTCCATTTTCTGTGCACACTGCTGTTTCAGCACCTTCAAGATGAAACCCTTCCTTACATGAGTATGTGACTCTATCTCCATAATTATACGAGACTTTTATTTGTGTAAATCCTCCATGGTGTATAGAGTCAGGTTCTGGACAAGTCACAACTGTGGAAGACACAGTGGGCAGGTGTTTATTAATAACACCTTTATATTTTATTTATAAAATAATTCACCAGGTCCGGCTACATAATTCAATATTATGGCAGAAAAATAAGTTGTAATTAAAACACTTCTAAAATGTATAATTTTGGATACACAGAACTGTATCCAAAATTATACAGTAGTCGTAAGTAACTGTGGTTTTTTCAGAAGGCTTTAAAGCTCTACCCGAAAGCAGAATCAAAGGAAAGCCTTCAAAACTCTCCTGTTACACAATTTCATAATCAGGTGGTTTTTACTTACATTTTCGAGGTTGAAATTTGCTAAAACGCATTCAAATTTGCATTAGCCTGTTTGTAAAGGCCGACATTTGTAGTTTATCTCACTCTCGCGAGAGTGTTAAAGAATAAGAATATACAGTAGATGCGGCAGTTCCGAAAAGGCACGATGCCAGCAACAAGAACAGTATACAAGTACTAAACTAAGAAATCAGAAATACACTAGTGAACTTCTGAATAAAAACTAACTCAGCACGTCTGTACATAATACTGCATTACATTTAAATACATCAGATAGGCGTCTGTTTGTTTACATGAACACACCGTGTATATTGAATATACATGTAGTGCACAACAGCAACTGTTGCTTTAACGCCATTTCTGCCTCACTTTTCGCAGTACAATGGAACCACCACACTGAACCTTTCTATCAAGACAATAATAACCACCTGCAACCCAGTAAGCCACCTGGGTTAGCACTGCAGATCCTAACAACATCCAGGCAACCAGCTGAAATATTATAGCAACCACTTATGATGTAAACTTATATATATAAACTATCATGAAATGAACTGGGTTAGCATAGCAACCAACTAGCAACTACCTAGCAACTTACAGGGTTAGCCAGGCAACCACCAGCCAGAACCATAGCAAACCACTTTACTAACTTAGCAACTACCGAGCAATTAACAGGATTAGCATAAAAACCATCCAGCAACCAACTGGATTAGCAGTACAACGTTTTAACATTTTAATGATTTGATGTTATAACCACTTAAACTTTTAATCGTATTTCAAAATGCTTAATATTTTACAATTCTGACCTTTTTGACTTTTAACGTTTACACATTCGGCTGGTAAAAAATTGCAATGACCATTTTTGCGAGACAGCTTTGTAGGTATTAACATGTATAAATTAACACGATAATGCTAGCTAAAACTAAGATTAGCTTTATTAATTTTGGTAATGTTTACTAAACAGGATATTTTACTCTGTTAGTACAACTGTTGCCAGTTGTAAAGAATTTTTCAAGTAGTACTCGACTCGAGTAATATTCTCAATAAATATTTTTACTCAGTTGCATCAAACCATGAAAATGTGCTTTTGCCATATAACAATTTAAGGAAACTAAACAGATAAAAATAAAAAAGAAAGAAAGAAATCGGGAGGCAAAATATAAATCCTTGTATTTCTAGGATCAATATTGAAGAGATTATCAGAATGGTCACAATGACTTACCCAAACATTGAGGTCCTCCTGAAGCACTGAGTGGCTTAAAAGTTCCATCTTCACTACATGATGTCGTTTGGTCACCTTCAAGTCTAAACCCTTTCTTACACGAGTATGTAACTCTTTCTCCATAACTATATAATGTTTGTTTTGGGTTAAGTTCTCCATTAGGTATAGAAGGTGGTGGTGGACATTTGACAACTGAGGAAGAAAATAACAACGGAAACGGAAAGTAAATCACAGGTTTCTGTACCTGCAATCCTTCATATACATAATAATTTCAAAAGTAATTCATGCTACATAATCTAATATTGGCAGATGTATATAATTCTATGTAACATAAGCTTAATAATAATAAAACCTACATTTTATTTAAAAAACTTAAATATATAATCTGTGGAATGTTTTTGTAAGTAAATGTATACTTTGTAGTCTATTTTCAGAAGGAAGTAAAGCTGTAACTTGACGTTTTCCAACAGAAGAAGGTCTTCAGGATGCCAGAGTTTTATTGTGATTTAAAACATAAAAAGATCCCTTTTAAATCTTCTTTTTTTTTTTATTAACCTTTAACCCCTGTCAGACCAAGCAGTCATTGATTGCTTCCCACGAAAACCACACCCTGCCATGTTTTATCCCTCGCTTCGAACTACAACAGCAAAAATAATCAAATCCTATGACATCATTCAAGTACTATTAATATTGTAGTGCCTCTCGAAATTAGACAATGAGTAGATGATATAGCGGAGTATTTAAAGTGGACGATTTTACTGTACCTATAAGAAATTCAGAAGCCCTTAACTGGAGAAAAATCGATGTAAAATTTAACAGTTTCTGAATCGAGGTGGAGGTGTGCATCATCATCATCATCATCATCATTATTCATTATCTAACCAAAACTAGTTCACACCTTAACAATACACTTCAACATAAAATAAATGCTCTCATATTGCATCCAAACATCTCTAACTGCAACCAAATATCTCTGAAGTAATAGACATGAACCACACTTGTATAACCACACTATGAACACCTATTGTATAAGTGCCAGGAATTTATCCAGACACTCAGTGAACCAGGTGAGAACAAACAGAACAACATCTCTAGTGTCTCAGACTAATTACTAAATATTTAGGTACAGAATGACCTGATTCATAGGGTGTGCCACCAGCTTTCTTATTTTTAAGATTTTTTCTCATCTTTTCAATAAAACTTCAGTGAAAGAGCACTAAAGTGAGGCTGAAACAGCAAATGATTACCATAGACGGTCAATCTGGAGTGAATTCTGAGAACACTGGGGTGTGACATGGTCCCACCCTGAAATAAAACTACAAGCTACAAACAAATTTACACATTCTTTCACACCGAGGAGCATTTTTACTACAGCCTACCCGATTACTGGCATGTGGTAGTTGGGAGGAAACCCAGAAGAACATGTAAAGCAAAACACTACTTTTGTAACAGCCATATATCAGGTTGAAATCCTTCAACAATTACTATCATTAACATTCACATTATTACTGACGTAATTTTCACGTTGTGTTGCTGTTCTGTTGCCAAGGGAACAAGTAAGTCTATAAGGCTTTCAAGAAAAAAGTGGTTCAGTGAATAAGACTCTGGGTTACTGATCAAAAGGTTGGCGGTTCAAGCCCCTATACCACCAAGTGGTCACTGTTGGATCCTTGAGTAAGGCCTACAACCTTATAAGTGCATCCGCCAAATGCTGAAAATGTAAATGTCAAGGAAAGGGCTATCTACCCTCTTCCACCAACACAAACATAACAGCATGTCACATCCTTGTCTCCCAGCTACGTCATTATTAAGATCTATAATCACTAGGATGTTCATCAGAGAAGAATATCAGTAATCCTAACTTGAGCATCGGGCTCAGAGTCTTAGACAGAAAGAAACCAATCATCTTAAGAATGATGAGGGGAAAAATCCAGTCAGTCATTATTATGTTTTTGCTGGCGTTTGTTTGTCTGTTTGTGAACAACTTTGCGAAAAATGTTATGAACGGATTTTCCTGAAATTTTCAGGGAAGGTGGAGAACAGGTCAAGGAACAAATGGTTAGTATTTAGCGAAGCGCTGAAAGACTGTCCTTCCTTGGTGGATATTTGCGCTCTGAGTGCTTCCAGTTCAGTCATTTGTTTCTGGGAAATTTCACTATAAGCATTTCTATCCTTCTGATTAAAAGGGACTTCATACTAAGCTTTCTAGTTTATGAGCAGATCTCAACAACAATATGTATATCATAGTATGGTATATGTAATGCAAATGTGTGTACATCTGTGTATGTGTATATACGTGTATGTATGTACAAACACATATAGAGCTAAGTGTAGTTACCTTAGTTGTCTTTTATAATTGCTGCTAAACTGATTTTCATTGTTTATGCAACAGCTGACAATAAAGATCTCTTTATCAATAACAAACATTTTACATAGATTTTTCTTACTGAGACACCGTGGGAGAGCTGGATTCCATCCATTTTCTTTACAGGTCAGGCGATTAGACCCCTTTATTGTGTAGCCTTTTTCACAATTGATATGGACGAAGTCATTGTATTTGTAAGGTTTTTGTAAGCTTCCTTCGATATGCCCATGTGGGTCAAACGGAGAATCACAGGTGATCACTGGGTAAAATTAAGAGCAGAGAAAATTTTTGACAAGGTCTCATAAGCACAGAAATTCACAGACAGCATGACTTTGGAAACATGTATGATGAGCTCCTTCATCATTGTAGCTAGACTTAGATACAGAAGCCAGAAAGCCCTGCAGACCTTATTCAAGTCTACTTTGTTGATGTTACACTATCCACTATCCATCCGTCCATTACCCATCCCACTTATCCATCAAGGTTGCAGGGAAAACTGGAGCCAATCCCTCCTGACCCCAGGGTTGACAGACTGCCAGCCTACTGCAGATATAACTATCATCCATTTGTCCATTTCAAGGGAAGCTTGAGCTAATCCCAGCTGACTTCATTCAAGAGGAAAATACGAAGAGAACATGCAAATCCCCACACAGAAATGCTCTTGCCAAGCCTAGGACCCGACCCCAAGACTTTCTGGATGTAACGAGGACGTGCTAACCACTTCACCACCATGCCACCCACTCACTCAAAAAAGCCCAAAGAGATGTGCATGCAAATTAATCTTCTCACTCATTTCCCGAACTGCTGATGCCTTTCTCAGCCTGAACAGGAAGGTCAACAGACACACATACACACAATCATTCACACTCACACTCACACCTGAGGCAATCTGAAGCAGCCAATCACCCTAATGTGAATGTCTTTGGACGGTAAGAGGAAAGCAGAGTACCCGGAGGAAATGCATGCAAGCACAGGAAGAACATTCAAACTCCACACAGACAGGCCCTCACCGAGCCCAGGACCTCGGTGTGAGGCATTTCTCAAGTACTCACCTTCACACGAAGGATGCATCTGAAACGTTTCCTGTTCAGTACATGATATTGTTGGTTCTCCTCTAAGTTTAAAACCTTCATTACAAGAGTATGTGACTGTTTGTCCATATTCGTACATCTCACTCCTGGGTTCAAAAAATCCGTCGGCTATTTCAGAAGGTTTTGGGCATGTTATAACTGATGAAAAAAAAATAAACACCATTTTAGGCAATTACACAACTGCAGTCAAAAATTTAGAAAATCTGAGTGTCCCTCTTTTTTTCTTAAAGAAAGATATTCAAATATGATTATTAGTACCAGTGCAATTAGGTGGCGGCGGATTCCACCCATTTTCCGTACAGGTCAGGTAATCAGACCCGTCCATCCTGTAGCCTTTATTACAGCGGTAGCGAACAAAGTTTTTATATGTGTAAGGTGGTGATTTTCCTTCTATTCTTACTGCATTTGTAATTGTCAGAGGCTCACAGGACACATCTGAATAAAAAGAATAATGTCACATTTGCATATTAACTAAGTGTAACTCATAAAATCATAATAAACAACAAAGTTCTACATCTAATTAAAAATATTAAACTATTTTCGAAACACTGAATGAAGAGGAACTCACGCCGACACTCAGGAGGTTTAGGCTGAAAAGTTCCATCACTGGAGCACGTTATTTCTGAAGACCCAATGAGATGAACACCTCTTTTACAGGTGTATGTGACTGTTTGTCCATATTCATAAATTTCATCTTCTGGTTCAAACTCTCCATCAGTAATTCTGGGTGGTGTCTCACACCTCACCACTGAAAGAAAAAAAAAGAACTATAATAAAAATTCTGAAATTCTAATATTGAGTTTTGGAGAAATATAAATTCTAAACTAGAGATCCCCAATCGCGGGATCTCACCAACCACTACAGAGCAATTATAAACAACTGGTGACCATTTTGCTGACCTGGAACTTGAAATGCAGTGACCTTTTCATAAACATGTGTAAGGAAACTCATGCAAGCACAGGAAGAACATGCAAGCAAAGACCGGGACTCGAACCCAGGACCTTCTTGCTGTGAGTCAGACATTCTAACCATTACGCCATGTATCGCCCAGCCTTCAAATTCTTCCTTCAATATCACTTTTTATACAACCATCGACTGATAATACAGTTTCTTTCCCTTCTACAGTGACAAAAAGCCCTCGGGCTGAAAGGACAATCCATTTTGAAAATTTGAAGGTTTATAGGAGTTGAACAGAGCAATCAATGATTAGATACAGGTGACATCCCAAACTTAGTCTTAATCATTATATTACCCCTGGAAGACCAGAGAAGTTAAGTGATGTTCCTTCATGACAGACATTACATGCAAGTCATAAAAACGGGAGGTTGAATAAATGAGTCAACTTCCTCTAAAACTTTGTCCAAGCTGGTTAATGAATGCCGACTACACTTCTAAATTCTCACCCAGTCACCGAACTGCTTAATCCTATTAAGGTCACAGGGGGGGTGCTGGACCCTATCTCAGCCAACACTGGGCAAAGGTGATGTACACCCTGAACAGCTTACCAGACCCCTTCTAAAAGCTAAATATACTACAATTAGCAAAGTAATGCAGTATAAAAGTATAATTAAGAAATAAAGAAATACTAGTAAATACAGGGTACCTTACCTTCACACACGGGAGCTCTCCCATCCCAACCTCCTACTCTGCAATTTCTACTTGATTGTCCAACAAGCATATAACTGCAAACAGAACAGTGGTTTAATACACTTTCCAAGTTTTTCCAAAATATACAAACAACCTATGAATAATTTTCTTTTAAATGTACCAATGAAGAAATTTTCCATTGCTGTACATACATACATATATATATATACACACACACACACATACAGTAGAGTACTGCATCCACTGACCAGCCATAACATTAACACCACCTGACTGGTCTAAGGCTAGGCTGCCCCAAACTCTTACATGTATACACACTGTGTGTTCTGACTCCTTTCTTTCATATTCACATTACCACTCCCAGCAGTCTGTGCTACAGCAGTTCTCCAGTGGGATTACACCACATGTACTGCCTTCACTCCTCACATGCACCAATCATCACAGAGCAAGGATGACACTCTCAACCAACCCCATCCCAGTAACTCAGTAGCTACAGTCATGGTTTGTACACACTACAGTCTGTAGATTCAGTTTATTCATTCTCTAAACCACTTTATCATAATTAGGGTCGCAGAGAGGCTGGTGCCCATCTCAGCCGACTCTGGACATCTCACAAGGTCATTGCAGGGCCAATACACATACAACCATTCACGCTCACACTCACACCTAGGGGTGAATTCGAATAACCATTTAGCCTACAGTGCATGTTTTTTTTTAGACTGTGGGAGGAAGGCGGTGTATTCACAGAGATAACATGCAAACTCCACACAAAATCAAACCCAGGCTTTCTTGCTCTGAGGCGGACGTGCTAACCACTACGCCACAGTGCTGCCCTCAGTTTTATTCACAGTCTGTAAAAAGGAAAAAATATAATTTTACCCTTCGTTGCACACTGCTGTGATGGTTGCACCAAACAAAATTCCGTCTGTGTCTTGGAACTGATATCTTCCATTGTAAATCTCACCAGGATTTCCACAGGATTTTTCTGGGGGTTGGGGGGGGTCTGTTATTTATCTCATATCACAGTTATCAGTTAATGAATTACATGTTCAGCAACATCCACCTCGCCTTCAGCACCTAATTTTTAAATATTAGTAATAATAATAATAATAATAATAATACGTGGAAACAACTTTACATCCACTTATCTTAACCTTAGTTTATGTGGCGTATCCATGTTCCTGTGTATTAGATGTTATTACACAACAATTCCCATCTTCTGACCAATCCAATTTGAGCATTTGTGTAAACTGATGAATAAACAGTTGCACTCGTGCAAGCAATTAAAACGTCCTTTTCCTAATAAAGTCCAAACTAAATTACTGATGTAAATCCAAAATATAAAAAAAACAATATAATGTCAATATTACAATAAATCATGTCAACCGGTGCTTAAAAAATCTTTAAATATGCTTTTAATTTGTAGACATTACTCAAAGAGCACTAGTGGTTGGTGTGTGGGTGGGTGGGTGTGTGGGTGGGGGGTTTGGGATTATTATTTTTTTGTTTATTATGACTGGGGTTTTTTTCCCCCATCATGATAAGAACTGTGTATGAAAATGTTTGAGACTTATGATGTGAAAACTAAAAACTTAAAACTTATTTTAAAAAGTGTTTGTGGATAAATTACTTTTGCATTCAAGCTCAAGCTTGCTCCACTGGTTTCCACTGCAGGTGATTGTCCTTTTAGACGAAAGTGCCGCAGGTACATAACCAGTGGCACAGCTGACCTTTAGAGTAACACCTTCAGAAAAGGGCTCTGAGTACGATTCAGCCAAAACTCGGTTTCCCCCAAAAACAGGTCTCTCACATTGTGCTGAGGGGATAAAAATATAAAATCAGACATTTCAGTGATTGGTAAATACATTACTGAGTCAAATGTCCTCACTATAGATGGATGAATAAATCGACAGATAGAGGAGAGACAGACAAGAAATAGACAGATATACAGATAGATGGATAGACAGACAGACAGACAGATAGATAGACAGGCAAATGGCTAGACAGACAGACAGACAGATAGATAGATATATGGTTAAATGGATAGACTGACAGATAGATAGAGAGAGATAGATAGACAACTAAATGGACAGACAGACAGACAGATGGTTAAATGGATAGACTGACAGATAGATAGATATATGGTTAAATGAATAGACTGACAGATAGATAGAGAGATATAGATAGACAAGTAAATGGACAGACATACAGACAGATGGTTAAATGGATAGACAGATAGATAGATAGATAGATAGACAAGTGAATGGACAGACAGACGGTTAAATGGATAGACAGACAGACAGACAGACAGATAGAGAGAGATAGATAGACAAGTGAATGAACAGACAGATGGTTAAATGGATAGACTTACAGACAGACAGATGGTTAAACGGATAGACAGACAGACAGATAGATATATGGTTAAACGGATAGACAGACAGACAGATAGATATATGGTTAAATGGATAGACTGACAGACAGATAGATAGATGGTTAAATGGATAGACAGACAGACAGATAGATAGATGGTTAAATGGATAGACAGACAGACAGATAGATAGATGGTTAAATGGATAGACTGACAGACAGATAGATAGATGGATGGTTAAATGGATAGACAGACAGACAGATAGATAGATGGTTAAATGGATAGACTGACAGACAGATCGAGACAGAGAGAAAGACAGACAGGTGAATGGTGTGACGGCTGCAGCTGTAATATCTAACAGTGTATGAGAGAGACCTCACCTCTGACGTGAACAGCAGTCATGAGCAGTGTAGTGAACAGGATCACGTAGTGCAACATTTTTAACTGGAAATATCAGACACCAGTAAAGTTCCAGGTGTTCTTCAGCCCTAGAGAACTCGTGTGCCAGAAATGACCTGAAAATAAGGTACATGCGCTACATTAGTTACAGGAGCGATTACACTTCTGAGACGTGTCCACACTGTAGAATAATCAGCTGTAGAATCTACAGCTCTGTACAATCTACAGGTAGTGAACGCTCATGCTCATCAATACAACTGGCTGCTACTGTTGTTATCATCATGTATTGTCATGCCTTACATCAAATTTTTTTTACCCCACCTCTCTCCTTGGAGATCGAATCCAGCCTTCTGGAACAGTAAATGGCCGATACCAATTCTGTGGATCAGATTAGGAAAGCCGTTAAACACACTGCGCCGAGAAATGGCATAAAAAGAAGTAATGGACTCACGGAATGACCTGGAATCCTTAAATTGGTTTGTAGCATACATCACCATCTACATCTACATCCATCACCTGAAAGGACCACTGCTAATTCAAAATGGTTGAAAATCCAATATGGCGGCCAAGATTTGGTGAGCCAGGTAACACAGTACTATGGCTTGTAATACATCAAATCAAGAGGTTTTATCATGTGTAGTTTTATTTGTAAAAACCAAATTTGGATTGAAGCATAAAGCATCACAGAAATTCCAATATAGTCATGCAGTAGGGAACAGAGTTAGATCAAAAAACCCTGAAAAAAATGACTAAAAGTCATATTAGAGCACTAAAGACAATTTTAGTTATACTTGTTTTGAATGAGTGGGTGTCATCTTCAAGTCAAAAATTCTTTTTGGTCCTTTCTTTTTTTTTTTGCAACACTTTCTCCATATTTTCAAAGTGTCCCCAAAATGCTATTATGAAAAAAGCAAATCAACACCCAACTACTATGAAGAATTTAAAAACAAATGTGGAAACTGTTGACTTCAACAGACAGGACAATCTAGGACTATACAGTCTAGACCAGGGGTCTCAAAGTCAATTTATCCGGGGGCCGCTGGAGGCAGGGTCAATCTTCTCAAATCTTTTTATTTTTTAACACAAAGTAAGATGAAAAATTAAAAAATTAAGAAAATAAATCAATCAATCAGTAATAAATAAATAAAATGATAATCTTATAATAATAATAATAATTAGATTTCTCTGGTCAGCGACTACATGACGTTTCTTCAGTCTTCCATATCTGCTGCTTTCAGATTCTAATGTCTGTATTAACACTTCTTTAACCTTCTTATGAACATGAATGGAACATTTGTAGATGGTAGAAAGTATCAAGATAGCGAGCGCAAAAAAGGCGACTGCTCAAGGACTGTTATCCACCGTGCTGCTGTTACAGGAAAAGGAAGCGGAAATGACACCGTGTTGCTGTTGATGTCATTTGTTTTGACTCCGTTTTACATCATATAGAAATATATGTAATGTTCACTGTGTGAGGCAAAGCAAATACAATGCAAATACAAAACAATGACCCACAAATATCAGTGCGACACTATAATTGGTCCAGGTTGCCTGGGACTGTTATTGCCGATGGTGTCGCTATGTGACTGCATTCGGCTGTATTGAGGTCCTGCCTTCCTTTTATCTCGCCGTGTGCGCATCACTTTGATTTATTTTATCAGAGAGAGAGAGAGAGAGAGACAGACCTCATATTAACTCTTTAAGTGCCACTGACATTTGTGTATAAATATATATATTTATTTATATATGTATAATGTCCCACTGGACAGCAACATAAAAATACTTTTATCTTGAAGTGTAGTGAACACAGCGCGTTGGGCCGAATGTCTGCATGAGCCCAACAGAAACGAGGCAGCGAGGCCCGGAGGAAAACTCTCCATGGCAACGCTGCTGTAACTTTCACTCATTGAGGAATGTTTCTCTGCTTGCATCAAACCCGGTCCAATGTCCCGCCCCCGAGAGCCATATACCCCATTGTGATTGGTAGGTTCGTTCAGCTCCGCCCACAACACTGTAAATGCCTGTACATATCAAACTCGCAGGCCGAACTAACATTAAACTTTCGTATTAAGGCGGGGGCCACAAACTCTCGTCCTGTGGACCGCAATTGGCCCGCAGGCTGCAGGTTTGAAACCCCGGTCTAGACATTTGTGCCAAAATTGGCTTGAATCCATCAGTGTTCTCAAGAAATCGGTTAACAATGTCAAAGATACTGTAAAACACCAAACATACAGCGCGAATTCATGTCCCAAAAATAGTTCAAAGTCCCTTTGCTTAACAATGAAGGGGTTTGTCCGCATACTAACACCTCTTACTTGGGAGCATACCCTGGAATTAGAATTAAACGTGAAGCAGTACTTTGTGAACACAACTTCTGATAATCTTCAGGGAATTTCAGTAGACAGGTTCTCGATCCATCCTCGTCAACAATACCCATGTACAGGATTATGATGTCCATAGAAAAGAAGTAAATTCTTCTGCAAAGATTATCTGTTGAAACCAATGACACCAAAGACATTTCCTACAGGACAAGAACACGTTGAAACAATGAGGCAGCAAGATTGTTTACCTTGTGTATTTTGGCAACAAGATAGAAACGGTTGTGCCCCTAGAGAGGCGTTCTACTGAAACACATTAGTGATAACAGAGTGGGGAGAGAACTGCAGCTGGGTTGTGACGCCGTACTCAGTCCACCCAGAGAGGATGATGTCATGGGTATTAATGTAACACTCGAAACTCACCTGATGAAGATATCCAAAAACATTGGATGGAATTATAATTAGGAAAAAATTATATTACAGATTCGGGATTTTTTTTCCTCCCAAGATAATTTGGTTGGTTCAACACTTGAATGTTTTCTTTTATTTCTTGAGCTTAAACCCCCCCGCCCCCCATTCCAACCCATAAATTAATCAATCCCCACCCTCTGGATCTTAAGATGCCCCAGGCAGCATCTTTAAAATGACTGTAGCTTCATTTTTTTAAAATCATGTTCAGCATGTCTTGTCATTTATTAGGATGGCAGGGAGGCTGGAGCTCATCCCATCCGACTTGGGGCGAAGGTGGGGTACACCCTGAACAGTTTACCAGACCATCACATTGCCAACACCCACACAACCATTCACACTCACACCTAGGGTCAATCAAAAAGATCTAATTCGCCTTATGTGCATGTCTTCGGACTGTTGGAGGAAACTCACACAAGCACGGGGTAAAAACATGCAACCTCCACACAGTGACACCCGGGCTGGACACAAGACTTGAACCCAGGACCTTCTTGCTGTGAGGCAGATGTGGTGTTAACGTTTTTTGCTTACCTTTTGGGTTATATACACATGTAAGGAATAAGAAATTACTAGTACATCTTTCAGCAGTACGTCTGCTAGTTTCACACCTTGTACATGTTCCAAATGATGATTCATCAGGGTCAAACTTGTAGTGTTTTCAGTCTCTCGTCAACCGACACACAGAAAGAATGCATGGCACCACGACTCAGTATTTGCTGAAACGTTTACTCCTACTACGGTCATGGGCTGGAGCTTATTTCAGCCGACTTTGGGTGACACACCCCTGAACAGCACACCCGACCAGGACCAACACACAAACACACACACACGGCCCAATAAGCAAGGGAGGGAACTACCCACAGAGATGACCTCACCCAGCGCAAGACCCAAACCCTGGGAGGCGGTGAGGCAGATCTCCTAACCACTACACCATCACGTCACCCCATTATGACTGTCTCACTCACTCCAAGTCTTGAGGGACACATAGGCATGGGGTGAACATTCAGACTTCACACAGAAACACCCTCGCTGAGCCTGGGACTCGAATTTATGACCTTTTTCCAGTGAGGCGGACATGCCTGCCACTACATGTCATTCTCTAGCTTTATAAAACCCAGCTATTTTCATTAACAGAGCTGTGTTTTCATTTCCTTCCTCCAAAATCATGCAACAAAACCAAAAACAATGTTCCTCTGTTATATATACAGAAGGTTCCTGGTCTTTTTCTAATGACAATAATTATAGATATACAGTTCTGCTGCATTTAAACAGACTTTCTTACACTGACCAGGAAGAACAGGGGCTGCTTTAAATAGGTGGGAAGTTAAATTGAAATAAATATGATTTGTTTATACTTCTAAAACCACATTATTTCGGTAGAATCTGACTCCAAAACCCTCCTGTTCATCCCATCGGTAGATAAAGTGCATATTTATATATGTAAAGCTTACCGTTATCCTGTTTCCTCCAGTTTTCTTTTGTTCCTCTTACAGTATGTGTATATTTATACACACACACACACACACACTCACTGCTTGGCTCCGCCCCTTTCGAAACAGAAAGTGTGTCTACGCCCTCACGCGCTGGGTTAATGCGTCACCTGAGATAAAACAGTCCTTACACACTTTTATTCAATATATTTCTACTATTTTATTTTACATTCTTCAGGTCTTCACCATATCTAAGCAGCCCATCATGATTAATGACGGCCAAACGCATTTCACCTCTAATTAGATGCTAACCCGGAAGTGTTTATTGGACTACATTGACCTTAAACAGCCACTTCTTCTTTTATCTTTATACCCGTGTGTTGCTGTTGCACTGCTGCCACCTAGCGGATGTGATGATATCCACTCATCACTTATTTGCTGACCCCTGGCTTTATCTCCACTCTTCAAAAAAGACAAACATACAAAAATAAAAATAAAAATAAAAACACAGAGCTCCAAGACTTTTTACTTTTTTTTCCTCTACGCTTTCCTATGCTCTGTTACGACCTTTTGTTATGAAGCTGACAAGATCTGCTGGTCAAGACGTGCCACAATTTTCATCCAGTTCTCTTACAACCACCGCTATATGCTCTCACGTTCTGTTATGTTCTGTTTAGACCTCTCACATTTATTAAGTTCTGGTAAGATCTCCTACGATTCATGTCCACGATTTGAGAAAAACTGCCACGGAGCACAATTTAGGTATAAAAAGGAGGCCACACCAAAGACGACTCAGGCGTCCAGGAGATGAACCTTTGCTTTCCTAGTTCATCGAGGTCTGACATGCTCTGTTAAGCTGAACTACGATTCCCGCGACCGGCATCAAATCGTAATAACTCGTGATAATCATGTCAAAATGTTTGACACCCATGGGCTACAGGCTGGAAGTGGGAGAGATGAAGATGCTGCAATTTTCTTTAGGACAAAATAAGAAATGAATATGTTCAAGGGACAACACAGGTAGGAGCATTTGTGGATGAAGTGAGAGAAGCCAGATGGATCGGGCGTGTGCAGAGGATGGATGAAAGGTATATTGGTAGAAGAATGTTGAGGATGGAACTGCTGGATAGGAGGAGCAGAGAAAAGCTAAAGACAAGACTTGTGGACCTGGTGAGGGAGAACATGAAGGTGATTGATGTGACAGAGATGAATGCAGAGCACAGAGCAACAGATAGAAGCATGATTCATCATGGAGAACCCTGATAGGAGTCAGGAGAAGAAGAAAAAGAGACAAATATTTTAAATACTTATATACATACATGTACACAGAGTGTCCCAATAAAACATTTAAAAAGTAAGCGATAATCAAATTATTATTTACCCACATGAAACATCATCCAATACAGTGTTTATTTGTCATGTTTTAAAAATGATCCTCCTCCAAATGACAACTTCTGTATTGTCTATACACGCTTGGAGGTGTTTTCTAAACACTACAATGGCTCGATGGGTTATGTTGGTTAAAACAGCAGCTATCTCTTGTGGAATAGCAACCTTAAGAGTTTGGGGTACACTCGTAATTTAAGGTAATGCCACCGAAAAAAAAAATAAATCACAAGGGGTGAGGCCCAGCCACCCAACATCGCCATTTTGATACTTTTTTATTTTGCTATACTGTATTGATCCCACAAGTGAAATTATTGCTTCTGCTTTCAACCCATCCAACGTGAGCGCACACACACGCACACACACAGACGTAAACAGTCAGCACCCACACCCTCTGAAGACACACTGGGGTGCCCAAAGAGCAGTTCGGGGTTCGGTGTGTTGCTCAAGGGCACTTCAGCCATGAAGCTGGAGGAAGGGAAGGTGCAGCTCACTCCCCCACCACATTTTTCCTGCTGGCTCGGGAATCAAACCAGCGACTTTTCAGTCCCAGAGCCGCTTCTCTAACCATTAGGCCACGGCTGCCCTGTAACTGAACGAGATCACCCAATCCGAAAGCATTTCCCTCACCACTTCCAGTGACTTTCAAGTTGTGTAGCTCCATCTTACACACATCAAGTTCTTCAAGATCAAGGTATTCGAATGGGGTTGGGCCACCAGCAGACCTTAGCACCGCTTCTACTGCCTCACCAAGTTTCATATGGGCAGATAACTGGATTTTTAATTTTTTTAACATTATTGTCCTGTGTGTGTGTGTGTGTGTGTGTTACCTAACCCTAACTACATTATTATAAGCTCCTCGACATCTATTAAAACTTTTGACTCTGAGCTGCTCAACATCCATGTAAAAGACTGTGATATTATTTGAAACAGATACTTTTGTAATTTTTTTGTGCTTAAAAGAAGCATAAATTACACATTAATTATTTCTTAATTTTTTGTTTAGCTTTCTTGTTCGGTTGAGACATTTGCTCGTGTGTAAATGTAAAAACAATAAAAAGTTGAACCAGGAGTGTCTCTGTATCCTAACTTTAATTTCACAACACATAAACTTTACACATTAATTATTTACAAATTAATACAAAAACATAAATATATCAGCCGTAAACTCACGTTCAGTGTCTCTACGCAGTAACAAATAAACATCTCCTCATGACTGAACTTTTTACTTCCGGGTTATAGTACACTGAAGGTGATTCGCTGGAGAAAAAAAGAAGAAGCTGCTGATTGGTCAATGTCTTAGTTTATTTTTTTAAGACCCGCCCACCACATATAAGACATAAAGTCATTATTAAAAATAACATAATAATTCATTAAAAAAATAATAATAATCATAAATATTAATACACAGTGGTACATTTATAACAATGAGAACAGGATTCTATCATCCATACCAGTTCTTAGTGCCAGGTCTTGGGGCCCAAAGAGTCTTCCTGGTGCTAACACACCTGATTGAACTTTCCAGCTAATTCTAAAGCTTTCATGAGTTGTATGGCTCACTCATTTACTCTCACTCATTTGCCAAACCGCTTAATCCTACCAGGGTCGCGGGGAGGCTGGAGCTGGCACGCGGTGAACAGCTTGACAGACCATCGCAGGGCCGACACACACAACCATTCAACTCACATCGATGTGCATGTCTTTGGACCGTGGGAGAAAACCCACACAAGCACAGGGAGAAAATGCCTGAGCCCGGGACTTGAACCAAGGACCTTCTTTTTTATTTTATACTTATAAATAAATTAAAAAATACAACAACTTTTAAACAATGTCCCAACTTAAATACAAAAATACTACAAAAATACTACTTCAGCCTATGTTTTTATTTAAAGTAGATGAAAAGGCGGTTCCCAAGGGCCCATCGGAAGTAGCTTAACATTCCAGTCAGGAGTCCAAAGTCCTAACGACTATGACTCCCTATTGTATGACTCTTATTTATTTCGTTATTTATTTTATTTTACTCACTCATTTGTCTAACTGATGAATCCTATTAGGGTCGCAGGGAGGCTGCACCTATCTCAGCCAACACTGGGCGAAGGCAGGGTACACCCTGAACAGCTTGCCAGTTCATCACAGGGCCAACACACACACACAACCACTCACACTCACACCCACACCTAGGGGCAAATTATTGGTCTGAAGTTCAGGGGTTCAAGCCCCACTAACACCGGGGCTTGAACCCCTGACCTTCGAATCAGTAATCCAGCACCTTACCACCGGGCCACCACCTCCCCATTTATATACATATATATATATATGTGTGACTGTATGATTATTAACTGTATTTTTCACCCTGTTTTATTATCATTCCTGAAAAAGTCAAAATGGAGATCGCAGGTTTCATCAGGAGACCGACAAATCAATTTACATATACAGATTACTGATGAATAAATAACAGATATACACAGTGTCGGCTAAAAATAACAGGCAAGAAGAATTTTGTAGATTTAAATACTGTGGGTCTATCAAAAAAAATTTTTTTTTTCAAATGTTTAAAACATACATACATGTATGGTGACACACAGCAACAGTATGCGAAACAACCAGATATACGTGTGAAAAAATAAAAGGTCCTCTGAGAGAGGAAGAAGTCTAAACTAAGCATGTGAAACTAAAGCAAGGCTTTCCATCATAATAGTTGTGATGTTTGCAGGCTGCTCTGCTGGTCTGCGTGCATAAGTGCAACAATCCAAAGGTGATAATCAAACCAATGAAGAGAAGCCAGCGTGTAATATCATACCACAGCGGTAGTCCTGACCATGACCTGAAAACGCAAGTGTTCAAAAGAAATGTTCTACATTAACACCTACATGCAGGTCATTTTAGCTTTCATGTCTGCTGCACGAAAATCATCGCGTTCAAACCTGAGACAGAAGTTTTCAGTGTAGTTCTGGGCTTGAGAGATGCTGGTGCTTATCACTGTCGTTGTTCTGCAATCATAACTCTCAAACCCTGAAATGGGGGACAAGATGGCCAGAATAACACTTTCAGGTGTAAATTATACGGTATTAGTAATCTTTCATTCATTTTTTAAGATGCTTATTCCTAATTAGGGTAGCGTGGAGGCTGGTGATTATCTCAGCCGACGTTGGGCAAGGGCGGGGTACACCCTGGACAGCTCGCCAGGCCACTGCAGGGCCAACATACACATTAATATTCACACTCACACTTTTTGGAACAGCCAATTAGCCTACTGTGAATCTTTTCGGACTGTGGGAGGAAACTGGATTACCCGGAGAAAACGCACACAAGCACGGGGAGAACATGCAAACTCCACACGCCCCTGTATTAGTAATCATTAAAAAAAAATAACAGGAAGTTATAAGCGGGGTGGTAATAGTGTAGTGGTTAGCATGTCCATCTCGCAGCAAAAATCCCGGGCTTAATGGTTGAGTGGGTTTTCTCCAGGTACTCTGGTGTTCTCCCACAATCCAAACACGTGCATGTTAAACTAATTCGCTGTTCCAAATTGGCATGTGAGTGCGAATGGTTGTATTTGTGCTTCCCTACAAGCACTATGCTATTTGCCCCCAGGAGCATAAGTACATTACTTATAAGTGAAACTGACCATCAGATGTGAGTGAATAAATGCAGTTGTCCTGTCCAGCCTGTAGAAGATAAAGAGAAATGGGTTTGCTCTGTTCTCCACTCACAGAGTTCTGAACCAAACAGACATACTGCGCGTCCTCCGTGAGAAAGTCACAGCGCAAGAGCAGATCAGCAGAGCTTTGTAGAAGAACATCTTGAGGTTGGGCCTCTCTGAACCAACTGTACTCCACATTGGTGCCTTTCTCAGTCCAGCAGCGCAGTAGAACCGGCTGTCCCTGACATGTCACCACAGGTGAACCATCCAGCCAAACCTTTGGTTTACTCACCGCTTCTGAAATTCACACCAGTGTCACAGTTTTATTAAAAACTTCTATTTAAATCTTTGCTTTGCATAAAATGTTTTTGAGACTTGGTGCATTTTTTGGTATTTATTAATACCAATACTGATACTGAAATGAGTAACCCACTGTATTATTATTACTCAATCAGGACATTATTACTCAAAAAGAGAAGAGTGTGTTATGGTTCTGCTGTAAGTAAACTTCACGTTCATGTTCTAAAACATTTTATCCTTTATTTGGGTCGAGGGGAGGATGAAGCACCTTGAACTTGCATGACCATTCCAGGGCAATACACAACCTTTCACACTCTAATTCACACCTGGGGGCAATTTTGAACAGTCAATTAGTCTAATGCGCATGCCTTTGGACTGTAGGAGGAAACTGGACTACCCCCAGGGAAACCCACGCAAGCACATGGAGGACATGCAAACTCCACACAGATACGTCCCACCAAGCCTGGAACTGGAATCCAGAACCCCTGTTTTTTTATTGATTCAGAATTTCTTGTTGTCACTGATCAATAATGGCTTAGTTGAGGCCTGGCCTGGACGTTTATCCGCAGGTTAACCCCAGACGAAAAAGGAGGCCCTCAACTGAATCAAACGTTTTCAATAAATATTACATTATCTATTGATTTTTAAATAAAATAAAAAAGTTATTTGTCCAGTCTTCAAAAAATTCACGGATGTAATTTTTCAAAGATGTTGCTGCATAATGACTACTTCGCAACACAACTTCTGCAAGGTAACGACCTGCCACTGTACCGTAATTACTCAACTCGTTTGAATCCTTTTTTCCCCAAAATTATCATGACTTTTGTTTGATAGGACAGATTTCTGTCTAATAACAATTCCTAACTGTGGGGGGCTTGGATTGACGGTTAAATCAAATCTCTACACAGAGGATTGATTTAACTAAGGTGGGTGGCTTTGTGTCTTTTTTTTTTTTACCTTCATACAATAGTTTTTGGTCAGTAATACACCAGTGGCCTGAAAACAGGAGAACCAACTCTGAAGTTGTGTGTTACTAAAATATGGGCATGGTCTAGCCTTTACCAACCCCAGGGAGGGTATTGAAATGAAACGTGGTAAAAGAAAAAAATCGGGTGACCTACTTACCAGCTGCTTGATTTTAGTAAGGAAATGTCAACCACTCTAACCAACTAAACTACTCCCCACACAGATAAATTAATTAGCTGAATTTTTAACAGTATATGGAGCCTCTTTGCCAGAATTTGCACTAGGTATTTTAAACACAGATACATTCCTCGTGTTTTATATACAGGCGGAGCGTCCACTTTTTTTCCAGTTTTAACCAAAAGTCTAGAATTTGTCCAGGAGGCTACATCTTTTCTGCAGCCAGTCTCTTGAAATACATTCAGAACACTACAAACAGTAACTTATAAACTGACTTATTTTCAACCATAACTTGGATTTTTTAAAACTTTTAAAATAAATATTTCCATGTTTTAAATATATCTTTAGTATGTTTAGTTATTGTGAAATTTGTAAGAATACGTATGTATTTTTCGCTATTTTGAATGCAGCAAAGAACGAAAATAGAAAGTATCATTAAAATCGCAGCTTCAATCCTAGTTGTGTAACAACAAGCAGCATCAACAGAACTCACTACTCAGAATATTTGGTAATTTGGTATGGCCAAATAATCTAGAATAACAGATAAACATAAATGAATGGTTAATAATAACAACAACAACAACAACAACAACAACAACAATAATAATAATAACAATAATAAAATCTGTATTTAAATATTAAACTATTTACTTGTAATCGACTTAAAAACTATTAAAATCTATATTCAATGTGGATTATATATTTACATATTGGTAAGTTCCTTTATTTAACATATTAAAAATGTTCATATTGTTTGTAGTGACACTTGTGTTAGATAGAAATGCCATGTTGCTTAAACATGTTGTTCAAATGTTAAAAACTCCCAGAATATTCAGTGGATCTCTGCTGGGGCTGATATGCAGTAAAACTGTATTCATACCTATGATTGTTTGATATGAAGTATTAATTCAGCCCTCATGATTAGAAACAGATGTACCTTCCAAAATATCACAGGATGGTAACTCGATTCAGTGGTTTTGGAAACTAGCTGATGTGTGCAATGCATTTTAAAGTGACAGTCTTGGTTAACCCACTAACTGGAGATAATACAGCATGACGTGGGAGAGTGATAGTCTTTTTTTATTATTCTACAACCACACAGTACATGCAGGCTTTTATGTTGTTGTTCTTGGTGTTGTGCTTTTTTAGTTTAAATAACAATAAAACACTTTTTGCTATATAACATGAGATCACGTAATCTATGAATTCAGTTAGGTTTATATTACCCATAGTTAAAAAACTTACCTTCTGTTACCACGACTTGTATCCTAACCATGAGATCAGAGTAAATTTTGTTAATGCCAGCCCAGTAGATTCCGTTGTCCTCCAGCTGAAGTCCTGTCATGCGAATATGAAAAGCTCTGACCTGTGGTTCGTATATCCATGCCTTATTCTTGAGTCGTGCTGTTTTGAATCCATCTGTATCCATTAATACCTCACAAGTGCTTCTGGATTCCCCAAGGCACCAGTACTTCTTACTGAATATATATTGATTTGTATCATACTTGCACAAAACATTAATCTCCTGCCCAATTGTAGTATGGACGATAGATTTATCACAAAGCAGCTGGGCATGAACTGGAAGGGGGGGGGGGGGGGTGGGCCCATATGGAAGATACA
>JAOUQZ010049319.1:0-24340 GCA_028564935.1 Neosilurus hyrtlii | reverse complement strand
CCCCCACCCCCCCCCCCCCCCCCCCCCCCCCCCCCCCCCTTGGTGGAGGTAGCAAGCGTATAACAACAACTTACTGAATATGTTGGCACTAAAATGAGCAAAACTGGTTTTTGTAAGTTTTTGGAAGGTAAGTATGCAATAAAAGGTGAAGGCTGAGTCAACAGTACAATTAATGTATCTCTCACTTGCCACAAGACAGTAACATTTGCAAATCTTTTTTAATAGAGGTGTGGTGCGGGTGTGCCCTCAGGTAGGAATAAGCAGGTTCCCACACTAACTATGAACAGGCTAAAGTGGGAGCAAAAGACTATGAGTGAAATGAATATTGAGATTTTGTGAAATTCTGCAATCAGTTTGTTACGTCTGTGGCTAACTCTCTCCCCGACTCTCACACACCACGAGCACACTCCCCCGAATACTAATCACCATCACCTGCACCTCATTTCCGGATCTAATCACCTCCTCCATATAAACCCCCGCTAGATACACTTCAATGTCTAGCCACGTTGGATGTATACATGTTACCACTGCTACTCCTTCTAGTGCTTTGGACTCACCTCTACTTCTATACTCTCGCTCGCTCCTTGTCCCGATCACATCCCTCTTCTCCCGGATCCTTATTCCCGTCTCCGTTTGTCCGTTTGTGTTCGCCCCTCGTGGCAGGTTTCATTTCCTAGTTTGTCCTTGTTTGTCGGTTTTGCATTCGCCCCTCGTGACAGCTTTCTGTTCATTTCACATTATCCTTGGTCAGCCATGGCTCATGCTCCACTCTCCGACAATCTCCTGGGCCACCGGTAAGGCCCTAAAGTGGGGTAAGGGGTGCTTCCAGCAATGCTTCCCACAGCTCCCCCAAAGAATTCTTCAGGAACGGGTTAACCTGGGTACAACCACTATCGAGAGCCTGGCAGCCCAGAATACCATATCGATCCCAGAGTAGTACTCCAACTATCGAGACGTGTTCAGCCCAGGGCTTGCCGCTGGACTACCACCTCACAGACCTTGGGATTGTGCCATTGAGCTGGTGCCTGGTGCTTCGGTACCTAAGGGGCGAGTATACCCTCTGTCACTACCGGAACGACAAGCCATGGAGGAATACATAGAAGAAGCACTACAACAGGGCTATATTCGTCCATCCACCTCACCAGCAGCATCCAGCTTCTTCTTTGTCGCTAAGAAGGATGGAGGGTTATGACCTAGCATTGATTATCGAGCCCTAAATCAAGTCACAATCAAATTTAGGTACCCACTACCACTGGTTCCCGCAGCCCTTGAACAGCTCTGTGGGGCGACCGTGTTCAGTAAGCTGGACATCTGAAGTGCCTATAACCTGGTGCATATCTGTTCAGGAAATGAGTGAAAGACAATGTTCATCACACCAAGCGGCCACTATGAATATCTGGTCATGCCTTATGGGCTAGCTAACGCCCTGTCGGTTTTCCAAGGTTTCATGAACGAGATCTTCCGGGACATGCTGGACCGATACGTGATAGTTTACATCAACAACATACTCATTTACTCTCCAGACATTTCTACCCATATACAGCATGTAACGAAGGTACTCCATCGTCTACGCCACCATCAATTATTCCTGAAGGCAGAGAAGTGTTCATTCCACCAGACAACCGTGTCATTTCTGGGCTATGTGATAACGTCCCACGGGGTCCGAATGGAGGAAGAGAAGGTTAAGGTCGTCCAAACCTGGCCCGAAACCGAGACAGTGAAAGCCCTGCAACAGTTCTTGGGTTTTGCCAACTTCTACCGCCGGTTCATAAAAGACTTTAGTGTCTTGACAGCTCCACTGACTACGCTCCTTTGGGGGAAACCCAAGACCCTCATCTGGAATGACACAGCCAAGCTGGCCTTCCAATGCCTCAAAGGAGCATTCCTCTCGACACTTCAACCAGCAGAGTGGGAGCCATTCTATCCAAATGTCAGGACAAGAAGGGATGACCATTACCTTGCACCTTTTTCTCACGCAAACTTAGCCCCGCTAAACGAAACTATGACATGGGTAACTGCTGCTAGCTGCTAGCAATCAAACTCGCCTTGAAAGAATGGTGTCACTGGCTAGACGGAGCGCAACACCCCTTCCAGGTTTTCACTGACCACAAGAATCTGTGCTACCTGAGGAAAGCCAAACATTTGAACCCCCGCCAAGCTTGCTCGGCGTTATTCTTCACAAGATTTACCTTCACCATAAAGTACTGCCCAGGATCACAGAACACCAGAGCCAATGCCCTATACTGCATTCATGACCCTGACAAAGCATCGGACAAACCGACTACTATCCTTCCCCCCAAGGTATTTGTCAATGGTATACAGTGAGACCTGGAGGAGCAGATCGCAGCCACTCTGGAGTCAGATCCAGCACCACCAGAAACACCATAGGGGCATCAATATGTACCCAGGAACCTCCGACTTCCCCTCCTGGAGGCAGTACATTCCACCCCTGGTATGGGTCACCCAGGGACCAAGGTGACTCTGTCCCTCATCCAGGAGTGCTATTGGTGGCCCGGGATGTCCACCATGACCAAGAGGTTCGTGGCCGGATGTGAAGCATGCAACATTTCCAAGACACCTCGACACCTCCCCGCTGGGAAGCTCCTTCCATTGCCCATACCTCAACATCCTTTGGTCGCATCTGGGGGTGGACTTCATGACGGACCTTCCACCCTCTGAGCGCAATACCTGCATCATAGTGGCTGTGGATCATTTTTCTAAGGTGTGCAAGTTAATCCCCCTCAAAACCCTTCCAACGGCAGCAGAGACAGCCAGGGCCCTGTTTGAGCACGTCTTCCGCAACTTTGGGCTACCAGAAGATGTGGTAATGGACAGAGGCCCACAGTTTACTTCAAGATTCTGGAAGGCCTTTTTTAAACTACTGGGGGTAACAGTCAACTTATCTTCCGGATATCGCCCCCAAACTAACGGGCAAACTAAACAGAAGATTCAAGACATAGGGCGATTCTTACGAACCTTCTGCAACCGTCACCACACCACTTGGAACCAGTACCTGCCATGGGCCGAGTACGCACAAAACTCCCTGCGTCAACTATCCACCGGGCTGACCCCTTTCCAGTTCGTACTCGGCCAACAACCTCCACTCTTCCCATGGAACAGCGAGCCCACTGACATCCCAGTGGTGGACCAATGGTTCAGGAGGAGTGAACAGGTCTGGAGCGAGGCTCATCGTCACATTCAACACGCCATCCGATGTGGGACCTGCGCTGCAGACGCTAGATGCTCAGATCCGCCCCAGTACCAGATTGGGGAAAAGGTGTGGCTCTCAGCAAAGAACATCAGACTCCAGAACTCAAACAAAAAGCTAAGTCCTCGTTTCCTTGGTCCTTTTGAAGTAATAGCACAAGTCAACCCAGTCACATACAAATTGAAACTCCCTCCCACCTACAAAATACATCTGGTATTCTACGTCTCCCTACTAAAATCATATCATTTACCATTGATCTCTCCATCCACAGAGTCGGGTGAGGCTACAGAACCCCTTCTACCGCTGGCAGTGGAAGAGGACTCCATTCACGCCGTCCAGGGTCTCCTGAACTCCCGCCGGCGCCGGGGGAAGATCGAATATCTGGTCGACTGGGAAGGATACGGCCCAGAGGAACGATCTTGGGTCCTCTGCACGAACATCCTGGACCCCAGCCTACTGGAAGAGTTCCATCATCAGCACCCCAGTCAACCAGCACCTCGTCCCCGGGGCCGCCCACGGCGCCGACAGCCTCGGAACCCCGGAACGGCTCCTGGGGGGGGTACTGTTACGTCTGTAGCTCTCTTCCCAACTCTCACACACCACGAGCACACTCCCCCGAATACTAATCACCATCACCTGCACCTCATTTCCGGATCTAATCACCTCCTCCATATAAACCCCCGCTAGACACACTTCAGTGTCTAGCCACGTTGGATATATACGTGTTACCCCTGCTACTCCTTCTAGTGCTTTGGACTCACCTCTACTTCTACACTCTTGCTCTCTCCTTAACCCGATCACATCCCTCTTCTCTCGGATCCTTATTCCCATCTCCATTGTGTTTGTCCGTTTGTATTTGCCCCTCGTGGCAGGTTTCATTTCCTAGTTTGCCTTGTTTGTTGGTTTTGTGTTCACCCCTTGTGGCAGGTTTCTGTTCATTTCCCGTCAGTGTGTTGTGAGTGTTTTGTGGCTCTCCGAGCCATAGTTTCTGGTTTATAATAAACCTAATTAAGCTTATCCTTCTGGTTTCCGGGTCGTATCGTAACACAGTTATTATAAAGTGAGCATGAAATTACCCAGGGTACACTATATCAAAGAAATATAACAACGATGAATGTGCTTCTGTTGTGTCAGTTGAAAAAATGAGAAAATATTCTTTAACCATAATGATCACTGGCCCCAAATCCACTATAAAAACCAAAACGTCAGCACTCACAGATTCTTCGTACAGAGCGCACTTCTCAAATGGATTTAAATATTTAAGAAGCACTGGGTCACATTTGTCCTGTCTAAAGTTCTCAAGCCTAGACATCTACAGTATATAAACAAAAGTTTATGGACAGTACGGTAGGGTTGGAAAGGATTTGAACGGCTTTGCACACGTCATGGTGCTATATATTCAAAACTGATAAACTGGTTATACCATTGCTAAAATGAAGCCTGGTGGAGGAAGTATCATGCTATAAGGTTGCTTCTCAGTACCAGGGATAGAGAGACTGGTTGAAATACAGGGTACATCCTGAACAGCTTGCCAGAACATCGTAGGGCCAACACACACAACTATTCACACTCACATCCACATCTCAGGGCAATTTGGAACAACCAAATGTGCATGTCTTTGGACTGTGAGAGGAAACCAGAGTACCTGGAAATAATCCATGCAAGCACTGGGAGAACTTCATACAGAAATACCCTGATCAGTCCTCGCCAATGTGATAACCACTATGCCACCATGCCTCCCCAGGTTAAATCCAAACCAGTATAAAACATCCTAATGGCCACATATAGCAAATGATAAAACCTAAATCTTTGTGAAATTATATAGCTGTAAATTAAAAGCAATCACTCAAGAGGAAGTTGAATACAAGCATGAACCACACAGAATTAGAAACAAAACATATAGCTATCATCCTGAGACCTACATACAGGATTATATGCTATTGCCCATGCTAATAATTTCTGACTGTTATTATGTAGAGTTTATGCAAATACCCACAGTATATTAACCTTTGCGTATGAATGGAAATATTTTCAAATCCATCACTGGGACTGTAGAATTGTTGGTCATCTTGTTTTGCTTCATTGCATCAAAATGAGTGTATTTTATAATTTGTTCCCTCTCTTCTGCAGGTGTAGATAAACCTAGGAATGAGCACAGTCGGTCCACTTCATGCCCCGTGTCCTGAAAAAGCAAAGGAAAAAAAGGTATACAATAAAGAATACTGTGCCATAATATTGCCTCACTGTCATCATGTAATTGGAATTAAAAGGATAAAGTGATTCAAACATCCTGCTGGGTCCATACTAAATTATGGCATAATAACAAACTTAGATTAAGTTTCCTATACAACCTTTACTAGTTTTTCTATTGGGTGGCACAGTAGCGTCATGGTTAGCATGTCCTGAGTTTGAGTTTGGGGCTCGGCAAAGGCGTTTCTGTGAGATTTCTCTCCATGCTTGTGTGGGTTTCTCTAGGTACTCCAGTTTCCTCCCACAGTCTGAAGACTAACATGGATAGGTTAACTAGGCTAACTGGCTGTTCTAATTTGACAGTAGGCATGAGGGAGTGTAAATGATTGTGTGTGTTGGCCTTGAAAGCTGTTCAGGGTGTACCCTGCCTTCACCAGTGTTGGTTGAGGTAGGTACAGCTGCCCTGTTCAGCAAATGAGTGCGTGAGAGCTTTTCTTTTCTTTTTGTGAATGTAGTAGGTATTTATACCTACTATGATACCTTTTCTTCTTTTCTTACCTCCACTATATCTTCAAAGAACATGTAGTGAAGATTAGAGTATGTCTGCTTTTTCTCCCAGTACCCACATACATGATCGTACCAAGGTCCAAACACCACTGCAAGGTCAAACACAAAATATTACACAAAATGTATTTTAAAAATGTTAAATAAATAAATAAAGAATAATAAATGTACTGACTCTCTTACTTACTCTTTCCTTCCATAAAATTCTGGATATAGGTGTTCCAGTCTCCTGGGTCAGGTTGCCCGATGTTCATGCGCTTAAAGTGGAAATATGACACAGCAATGTCCTTGGCATTACGAGCTACATACACAACCTACATGAACACATTAATAAAAAGAATAATACTGAGAAACTGGAATTGAATATACACCAATCAGACATAACATTAAAACATTTTGACTACATTGACACACTGACAGATGACATGAATAACCTTAATTATCTTGTTGCAGTGAGACCTGCTGAGAAGTGAGATGTATTAGGCAACAAGTGAACAGTTGGGTCTCAGTGTTGATGTGCTGAAAGCAGAAAAAATGAGCAAACTCAAGGATGTGGGCCACATGATGGTAATGAAACCATGAGCAGGGCCGTGACTCAGAGATTAAGTGGTTAAAGCTCTGGGTTATTCTGCCACTGCTGGGCCCTCGGAAAGGCCCTTAACCCTCAGTTGTAAGTTGCGTCTGCCAAATTCCATAAATGTAAATGTGAATGAAAGGACTCTGTCTATTAATCTATTATAACAACAGGTTTTGTGGGGTGTTTCTGGTATATAGTGGTAAGTACCCTCCAAAGGTGGTCCAAGGGGAGGACAACAGTAAAAAGGCAAGAGTGTCATGGGTGTCCAAGCAAACAGCTTATATGTGTCAGAACTCACCATGCATTGCAGCTTACTGTGTATGGGACTGATTAGCCAGAGACCAGTCAGGTGTTAATGTTATGGCTGATCCTGTTTGAGTTAGTGTAAGAAAAATTTCACTTTTTTTTGGACTTCAAGCAAATAAGTTTTTATCTACTAGACTTTATTCACATATTCATTCCTGTTTATTATCCACTTTGATGTGTTGGGGGAAAAAACAAAACAAAAAAATGTAATACATACTGGGTGCACAGTGGCATGGTGGTTAGTAGGTCCACCTCACAGCAAGAAAGTCCTGGGTTTGAGTCCCAGTTCTGTGTGGTGTTTGAATGTCCGCCCTGTACTTGTGTGGGTTTCCTCTGGGTACTCTTGTTTTCTCCCACAGTGCAAAGACATGCACATTTAGCTAATTAGCTGTTTTAAATCACTCCTAGATGTAAGAGTGAATGTAAATGTGTGTGTGTGTGTGTGTGTGTGTGTGTGTGTGTGTGTGTGTGTGTATTTGTTGCCCTGCAATGGCCTGGCGAGCTGTTCAGGGTGTAACCCTCCTTTGCCTGAGATAGGCAATAGGCTCCAACCTCCTGTGACCCTAATGGGATTTAGCATTTTTGCAAATGAGTGAGTGTGTGTAATACTTGCACCATGTAAACTGATACATGCAAAAAAGGAAGATATTAATTTGTACATAAACATCTTCATTTTTTGTGATTGTTTGTGTGACTTATCAAATAAATAAATCTGCAGAAAGACACACCACTTACTGTACCTTGCAGTTCTGTTCCCAGAAGGACTTTGGCACTAAATGAAGAGGTAGATGAGTTTTAATGAGCCGTGGTGTGGTGGGCAATTTATCTGCCAGTTCAACCCCTACATAAGAAACAAAAGCACAATGTGATTTTTGAAATGTTGCATTACTTTTCTTTGTGGAAATATAATCGCTGTTTATAACTGTTAAGATAAGCACTATATTGTATGTGTTCCTCGAATGTGCCTCTCAACCTGATAGCCTCCCGGGGAAGAGCGACTCAAGGAAAGGCACTCTGATGTAGATAGGCAGTGAGGTCTGACGCTCGGGTGCTTCATTGCCAAAATACAGAAGGTCCAAAATATAGGACACCCAGGTGGTCCCTGTATGAGCAAAAAAGATTAATTCATTCATTCAGTTTCTAAGCTGCTTAATCCTAATTAGGGTCGCTGGAAGGCTAATGCCATCTCAGCCAACGCTGTGTGAGGGCAGGGTACACCCAGGACAGCTCGACAAGCCATCGCAGGGCTAGCACTTACACAACCATTCACACTCACACCTAGGGTCAATTTGGAACAGCCTATTAGCCTACTGTGCATGTTTTGGAACTGTGGAAGGAAGCCAGAATACCCGGAGGAAACCCATGCAAGCATGGGGAGAACATGCAAACTCCACACAGAAACGCCCGAGCACGGGAAAAAGTCAAGCACTGGTCTTCTTGTTGTTCTGTGCCACTGAAAAAGAGGAATAAGAGAAAAAATGTTTGTAGAAGTGTAAAAAATGGTTGGTAGACCTTTCACCTCATTGTCACTGTGAGAGAAACAGAATTATTATTTATGAATACAATGCCAAATCTAGAGGGAAACTGGAACAGCCTGTTAGCCTAATGTGCATGTCTTTGGACTGTTGGAGGAAACTGGAGTACCCAGATGAAACCCACGCAAACATGGGAAGAACATGGCAACTCCACACAGAAATTCCCTCATCAAGTCCAAGACACAAACCCAGGACCTTCTTGCTGTGAGGCAGACATGACCACTACACCACTGTGCCGCTCTATCGGGTTTCAGTATGTCAATAATTTTCACTCAGGTTTTTTTTGACAAACTGGACATCCTCTGTCCATAAGAGGAGTTAACCTTAAAATGCCATGTTGTTGGGACACAGTTGTACCAAATGGGCTGGAGAGGCTTTTTTTGAGTAGTTTGCAGTCTACAGGGATATAGGCATGATGAGGTCATTAGCTGAGACTTTTGAACTTTGGAACATGATCTGTTTGGGCAGAGTGTACACATAAGGAGGTGAGGAACCTGGACATGTTGAAAGAGTAAATCGTTGATGCATCAGTCATTTAGGTAGTGATAAATGCTGTTACTAATAGTGCAGGTAAATAAATCAGCCAAAAGCATTAATCAAGCAGGCTATAGTACAAATGTAAATTAAAGTCTTCTTTTGCTATTTTGCTGGAGCAGTGGCACATAAGGCTGTTTCAAATTGCCCATGTGAGTGTGAATGGTTGTGTGATTGTAGTTTTTGCGATGGACTGGTGAATTGTTCAGGTTGTATCTCACCCTCACCCAAAGACAGCTGAAATTGACTGAAGCTTCCCCCATATAAGAAATATTGATTGATGGATGGCTGGATGGATCGCACTGTATTGTGTTGTGTTGTGTTGTATAATGACCCATGAATGGGTGGTGAACATTTTCATACATTTACAAGACACTGCCTGTATATTGCAATTCTGTGGCCCCATGCATGAACATAATAGCACATAGATTTGTGAAAATCAGCAAATTGAATGTGAATACAATAATCTGTAAATTTTGTATCAGGCAACCAGACATGGATTTTTTGATTATGATGGCTTTATAAACATAGGGGCCACAGAACTGTAAATCTGTACAGTATGTATTTTATTAAATGCCCAATAAATGCAAATAAACAACATTTCACTTCCTGAACCACTTAATCCTAATTAGGGTCGTGGAGAGGCTGGAGCCCATCTCAGCTGACTCTGGGCGAGGGCAGAATACACCCTGGATAGCTTGCCAGGCCATCGCAGGACTCAAATAAACATGATGTAACGAATTGGAAATAAGCACAGTTGACTAGTGATGAGCACTTCTGCCTCACAGCAAGAAGGTCCTTGGTTCCAGTCCTGGGCTCAGCGAGGGCGATTCTGTGTGGAGTTTGCATGTTTTCCCCGTGCTTGTGTGGGTTTTTTTCAGGTACTCCAGTACCTCCAACAGTCCAAAGACATGGACATTAGATTAACTGGCTTTTCCAAATTGCCCCTAGATGTGAGTACGAGTGTGAGTGGTTGTGTGTGTGTTGGTTTTTTCAGGTTGTACTCTGCCTTTACTCAGAGTTGGCTGAAAAAGGCTCCAGCCTCATCATGACCCTAGTAGGATTAACCGTTATGACAAATGAATAAGTGAGTTAGACCTTTTAGACCAATAATCCATTTACCTGCTCTAGGATAAGTAGCAATGAGGACATCGTCTGGTCTTGCCTGGAAGTTCTGAATATTCTCCCAGTTGTCGGTGAAATAGTGAACCATAGAAATGCCCTCAAATTCAAACAATTCTGGTCGAACGATTGAGTTCAACTGGAATATTAAACATAGTCATCAATTCATGTAATACTTTAGTGCTCTGTAAATAATCAGAGTAAACGCAACAAATGTTTCCTTTGCACACCCTGAACATCTCAGCAGAAACTGTGGGAGGAAACCGGAATACCAGGAGGAAACCCTCACAAGCATGGGGAGTGCATACAAACTCCACACAGAAACACCCTCACCGAGCTCAAGACTCGAACTCAGGACCTTCATGCTGTGAGGTGGACATGCTAACCACTATGCCACCGTGCCACCCAAGTTGGCAAACTGCATGATATTAATGTTTTTCAATTACATTATACACTGTATAAACAAGGATGATCAGCTGCTGAGGATGAATCAAAGTTTAGTTTATACCTGTTTTTGGTAGATTTGGCAACAGCACGTTTCTAATAAATTGTTTTAATACACGTAGATGATCTATTAGCTATGCCCCTATATTTGAGTGGGTATTTGACTCCCAAATGATCAAAAAATACATGCAGACAACTTACCAAAGAAAAATCAACTCCTTCCATGATTAACCTGGTTGAATAAAATGTAATTCTTATAGTCTTTTTTAAAATTTATTTTTATTTTTTAATGAAGTCTCCTCTCGCACATATAACAGCAGAGTGCTCATCTCTCTCACTCTCTCCACCCTCTTTGGCTTTAGCTCCTCCTGACTCAGATATGTCCCTGCCCTCCATGAAGTCATCGCAAGGTGTTTATGATTCACACACACACACACACACGCACGCACGCACGCACGCACGCACGCACGCACGCACACACACACACACACACACACACACACACACACGTCTTGCATTCTGTATATGTTCATTAATTTTTCAGATCTCACATGAAATCCATCTATATTTATTAAGTTCCTTAATATTTTTATTCACAGTGGCCTAAGGACTTTGCTCAATGCCTTCTAATTGAAACTCCAAAACCTTAACCACCAGTATTCCTCACAAAATTACACATTAATTTACAATCTCACTGTTTGCCATTCATATATAAATCAATATATGCATTCTTTTTGTGAGGGCGGCATGGTGGCGTAGTGGTTAGGATGTCTGGCTCACAGAAAGAAGGTCCTGGATTCAAATTCTGGGCTTAGTGAGGGTGTTACTGTCTGGAGTTTTCATGATCTCCCTGTGCTTGCATGTGTACTCCAGTTTCCTCCCACAGTACAAGGACATGCACATTAGGCTTATTGGCTCTTCCAAACCATGAGTGTGAATGATTGTGTGTATATTGGCCCCGCAGTGGTCTGGCGAGTTGTTCAGGGTCTACCACACCTTTGCTCAGTGTCAGCTAAGATAGGCCCCAGCCTTCTTGCAAACCTAATAGGATTAAGCAGTTCAGGCAAATGAATGAATGAATGAATGAGTTTTTGAATCCTTTCAGATGAAACACAAACACAGTTTTACAGCAGAATGTTGTAAAACTGATTCTTTAGTTTGTTCCTTACAAGAGTCTAATGTATAACTGTGATCATTATTACACTGAAATACTTTTTACACAAATGAATGTGGCCTCACTGATTGTGTGTGTTTGTGTGTGTGTAATACAAGCAAACTATTACTGAACTTATTTGAACTTGTCACTTGACAAGTGACTCAACAGCTTGTTTTAGTACGCCTCCTAGGGGTTGTAGAATTCCTGGCGTATTCTTGCTGTTACCTGCTTTATGTGACCAGATCTATATCATGCAGTGTTTAGTCATGAAATGTACAACCCCTTCCCCCTGTTTGAAATATGTATCATAAACTTTCTGTAAACATAGCATTATTACAGTTGAACATTTAACAACTGCAGAAGCAACCACCCTTTAGTTTATTCAAACCCCATGTTCTAGTTATACAGGGGAGCATTGTCCTTTATGGTAATTTATGAAAAATTAACACCAAATTTAAATTAAAAAGAGATGAACAGTAAAGTTACTAATTCCCCAATGTACATACTACCTGGTCAGATGTCACTATGCACATTTACTGATAAATGACTGCTTAATTGATACATTTACAGTTTTACCAGAAATCCTACACGACCACTTATGTAGCCTTTTCATTTATGCACACGAACAAATGATGACTTATCTTTCTGGCAAATTTAGAATCACATAGTTAACGAATCTGGCCTGAAGTCAACAATCGTGTCAACTATCCACTGAAGACGGCCCTTCTCCAGATGGTGGATCAAGAGAAACTAGACATGGATGACAGCCTTGTGAGATACTGTGTGTCTAACGTGACAATCCAGTTGTGCCAAATTGGTCTGACAAGGCTGGTTGAATCATGGAACGCTCACCGTATTCCAGGTAAAATGAACCAGTGTTATAAGATTAAAATTACTACAACATACAACCATGAGATTCGGTTTACCAAATAACTTGGCTGACTGTGGATGTCCCAAAAGAATCCTACAGCAGCTGTTGCCTCATTCAACTGAAGCAGCAGACCTTTACACCCAGCAGCTGGGATCTTCACTGACCACACATTTAACTTTTGGAGTTGATCCATTTCCAACAGAACAAGACAAACTTAAAGTTGAGAATCAGTTTTCAGAGCTGTACCCAGACATTTTAGACTTGTACTCTAGAGCAGTGAACTATGACTTTGCCCCATACAAACATGCACTGCTCTCCCTCATCACAACTATTAAGCGCCATGTGTGAAAAAGATATTTGAACTTTGGTACATTTACAGCTAAACTGCTGGAATCCCAAAGGGAATAAAATAAAAATGTGAATATGTTGAATGTTGTAGTGTATTCTCTGGGTTGCAACTTAACAAAGTTGAAAGCAAGTGCTCCATGGCAGTGAACAGTGAATGTTGCCTCAAACAGGCATTGCAGGCACAATAACAATACCAACAGTATTTGAATGAATGAACAAGATGTTACTCCTCTTCAAAGAGGGATCTCAAAACAGAAAGTACCTCGGTCAGACAATTAACCTCAAATATGTTGTTGCCTGCGGTGCTCCCTCTACATTTTGCACAGTGCTCAGAGGTCATAATGCTTCGGCAGCACTCTGTGAAGACTGGCTCCTCGATGAATCCTAAAAGACAAAATGACAATGACTGTCTCCATCTTACTCAAAGTATTCTTAATGACTGTTTTCTTACTTTGGGGTCAACCACAAACCTACTGATTTTGTATCTATATAATTAATAGTAATCACTGACGTATTGTTTTTGTCAATTTTCAGGACTTTATATACAGTATTTTAAAATACATGATAAAGTGGGTTCAGAAGATGGATGGATGGCTTATGTAGAAATCACATGGTGCAATAACTAAGCTCTTTCTAAGGAAGAAACAGAGAAGGTCATCAAAGAAAGGAATGAGGAAATACTTACTCATACAGACAACACAGCGGAATCCTTGCTTGATGGTCAGCAACTGGGAGGGAGACAGGATGACTTTCTGAGAGGTAGCAAGATTGGTGAGCTCCATGATTGCTACAGAGACATCTGGTAGGCTCTGTGCTGCCAGTACAAGCTTTTCAACTTTCTCAGTGACATCTCCAATGCCAGCGGCATTGTCAATATTTGCTGCTGTAATAATATAAAGACAACACATAAACACGTTGTATTGGTATAACTTTGGTAGTGTTTATCAGGTGGAGGCCTAACGTTTTGTTTTAAATACTAGAAGTGTGTATGTGTGTGTGTGTGTGTGTGTGAGAGAGACCTTGAATAAATAAATTAATCTTTGTAGCAAGCATTATAGAAGCTACTGTACATACATTAGTCATAATAAACAAAGGGCAGGTGAACAGGCACTGATTGGCTGATTTTTGAGTTCTTCCAAGTAAGAATATATGTAAGTAAGTAGGTACAGGAGAGGAAAGAGGACAAGTAGTAGTAAGATACTACTTGTAGAATAGAAAAATTATGTACTTTCAAAACTTCTACAAAACATTGTTAGTTACAACCCATCTCCATACCCATTCTTAGTGAGTTCCAAGAAAAAGTTTCTTAATTTTTTCAGGAAACTGGAGACAATTTGACAGTGGGAAGCTTGCATTATGCAATTCAATGTTCAATGACCTCATAGTGAGTTCCTGAATTAAGGTCCAGTGAGCTGAAAACACCAGATGCTCCAGGAAACAAGGCTACATTTGTGTCATCAGTCAAGTCGAGACTACGAGTTGAGACCTATAGAAATGCACAAATTACATGATAATGAGTGTTTAAGTGCTTATAAACATGCCCTCAATTCACTACCTAGATCCATCTTCTCAAAGGCAAACTCCTTATGTAAAGTTGCAGCAGAGTGGCTACACAATGGAAATTCATTCTTACTGTATAGTGATCAACCGCTTAATTATGCCAAAATACAAAAAAAGTTCCTAAAAAAAATTACCGTAATTACCAACATGTGTAAAGGCTTCTATCCATGAGAACACTGAAAAGCGCTGGCAGGCCAACTGAGGCTAACGTTAAAACATGCGTTAAGCTAGCAGCCCTAGCAAACATGTGGAGTTCATCATAATTTTCCTGAAATATGCGACTGAGTTTTTCCGCGTTCATGTCTTCCTCTCTGAGACACGCTCTTTTATTATTTTGGAAAGCAACATACTGGTCCATGCCGGTCATGGGCAGTGTTGGCATTGCTGTGAGTGCTTGCCCAAATGCAAGAAAATTATAAATACAGAACAGTAGGTAGCGAAAATCCTGCAGGCGGTAGCAGGCAGCAGGTCTTCATTAAATAAAAGAAGAAGAAAATAATGACAACATCCGGTCTTTGGTCACAAGAAAACGTCCCTTTTTCGTTTCTGCCTCTTTGTGATTTTGTATTTTGGTATGCTAAAGTAGAGAACGAAAATCTAAGTATTTTTTAAATTGCAGGGAGTCTCTTCATATCAACAAAAAGTAAAATGCCTCATATTTCAGTTATGTTTTTTTGCATTTTGAAACGAAAATCAAATAAGCACTTTATATTTTATTTATTTTATAGCAGCGTTTGTAGAAAAAAATCAAATACCAAAAGATACACGGACCGTAGATAACTAGCTAATACTAGCTAAGGCTGGAAAAAAAAAATCTCATTCTCATCAGTGCCCACACCCGGAAATTGGTGCCGCATTAAAATTTTCAAATGTTTGGAACTGCAAGGCTGCTGTTCTATAGATAGTTGGTCAGAGTTTGAGTTAAATACATTTTAAATGTACATGTGAAAGACTGGTCATCTAGGGTGTATTCTATAGCTTCAGTCACTTAACCATGTTTTGCTTTAAAACCTTTTGGGCTTTGACAGCCACCTCATTTCATAATAAAATAAAAACTAGGAAAGCACTCAAGAACTCCAAGGCCATTTAATACCTCCATATGGTATTTTAAGAAATGCAGCATTTTTATGAATGCAACATGTCTTTATAATTTGAGCCCTACAGTGCAAACGTGCAGCTATTTATATGATTGCATTTTGTGCAGGGCCTGTCTGTCTGTCTGTCTGTTAGAAGGCCTTGAATAAGAGGCCTTCTAACAGACAGACAGCCAAACAAACAAACCAGTGAACACATAACCTCCTTGGCGGAGGTAATAAAAAAAAAAAAAGCTGTGCGGCATTTAGGTACAGATGAGAAACCAGGAATGTTTTTATCTGGCCTAAGACTTTTTTTTGTTTGTTTGTTTGTTTGTTTTTTGAATAGGTTTTTAGGATCAGTTTAAGATCTTATAACTTTGGTTGACATTAATTCACAGAATTTACCAAAACAATGTGTTAGTACTTTATCGAACTTTATCAACATTAATAAAATACGCCTAAAGCATATGCTCTCTGCTTTGCTCCAAAAAAAAAGAGAAGAAAAAAAACTGAGTCACTAATTTGTTGATATTGCATTCTTGAGGGTAATGCATGTGGAATGATTAACATTATGAACAGAAATTCTGGCAAATTACACTCAGACCAGAAATCACTGTTCGTTATGGTTAAAAGTTTAATACACACTGTCTTCAGGACTCTTTCTAGAGACTCTGGACATTTTAGTCGTTTTTTCAGCCTTCACCAGTAGTTGAAGAACTTCTGTCATGCTGCCTGATATTATTTTATCCCTAACTTTGAGAACAGCAGTTTCCATTGTATATTAAGTGATAAAAATCAGTCAAAGTATATGATGTAAATATTTAGAGGTTAAATTTCTGTTTTCTTAGGCAGGATGTATGTTGTTCTATAGATATTGTTACTCCTTGCATATCATGTAAAACACATGTCCTGTGACGTCAAGTAAAGATCCACCATGGGGTCCCCTAATGGCACAAAACCTGTGCATAGGTGTGGCCTGAAGATAGCAAAATGGACATGCAAAACAGTAAGTGTTATATGACAGATGAGGCTCATGTTTTTGGTTGCTAGGAAAAGGCAGTTGAGAATCAGACTTAATGAAGCCCATGGCCATGATGCAAGATCACATGTGTTTGATACTAAATTGGAAACTTAACAAAACTGCTTGGCCATTCACAAAAGGAACCAATGAAGCCTAAAGAAGATGGTTCCTTACAAACTGGTGATCCTGATGTAATGTATGATTGATCCTCACAAATGGAGAAAAAGGCAGAGGTTAAATCATGTGATTCTGGGACAATTGACCCAGGTTTTCAAAAAGGTAAGCAGAAAACCTTTTCTAAATTTCTCCAACTGGCAATAGAAAATTGTGATTGCCATGAAACTGAGTTCTATAAATTCTCAGCCTCTACTAAATTTTGATCAGGTTACATTGTGGAATAGTCACTGATTTATGAACAACATCATTAACATGTTAATAATAGTGAATGATCCTCAAAAATTGAAGTGTAAAAGCCTGGAGTGCCACAATAGGTGTCCAAATACTAGTTTTGGTTTAGGATTTCAATTTTAGGTCAGTTCCGGGAACCGGAGGCATAGTGTGAAGTCTGGGACTCACAAATTGTACGTCACCTGCAAGCTGCAAGAATGGTACCCTTGACTGAATGACCCCTCGTTGTAAAACCTATGCTTCATGAGTCAAGCAAAATATAATGTAGTAAACAAAATTGGAGAAAAGATGTTTGGAACACCACGATACATGTGTCAAAACCATGATTTTGGTTTAGGATCCCAATTTCAGGTTGGTTCTGGAAACTGGAGGCAGAGTATATATAAACTATGCCTCATGAGACAAGCAAAATATAGTAGAGTATTGAAATAAGCAGCAATGTTGTGTTTTATTTTTGTGGGAATTGTGGGTGGCTTCTCTACTTACCCAAATTATAGGTGACTGAGATCGTGTATAACCCGAATTCCTACCTCAAGTACACCTGGGAGAAGAGAATTTTGCATTGTGGGTTGGAATAAAGGCCTTAAAAGCCCTGGGAGTGTATTTTTATTAATTTTTTTGGTATAACGAAAAGGAGTGTAGGCACATAGCTGTTCCACCTGGCACAACAGGTAAAAGCTTGGACAGGCTTCTTTTTCCAAAAAGTTCTCTGCACACCCTACGTTTGGATCCTAGAGACTCACATAGTTTGTTTTCTAGGAAGGATTGTCATTTTACTTGTGAAATAATGACTGATTTTAGTAAAATATTAGACCAGTTAGAAAAAATACTTAAATCAAGAATATATAGAGATGAATGGCCCAAGAAATAGGGGGGGAAATGGGATAAGTGGGTAACCATTAGGTAAGAATAAGGTCATTATTAATTAAATTATTTTAGATTAATGATTATAGTTAAATGATACTCTATTATGTTAATATATTTATTATTAGAAATTATAAATGATTAAACCAACTAAAAATGTATTAATACTTATTAAAGATTAAACTTTTAAAGTCAAGGAATCAGCAGAAATAACTGGATAGCAGCAGGACACGCTAAATGGGGCACATGTAAAAGGCAGTTACAGGAAGTAGGGAAGGAGCACATACAACTTTTTTCCTCTTCTGAAGTTCACCTGTGGGTATACGGGGTCTGTTGTTGAAATTCCTGTATTTGGATATGCAGGATTTAATTACCCTGTATATCAACCATAGTCACATGCTGATTTAAAGACTCTCTCCGACACACTTGCTCCTTTACCTGAAGGAGGAGCAGTGTGGATCAAACACATGAGAAGTTGTGATAAGTGTACTTTTTCAGGTGGTTGGTGATCAGACCTTGAAGGATATTGAAACCACTACAGGCACGAGATGAAACCTTGATGATATCTTTTTTATGTGGTCAATTAAATAAATTGAATTACATTCAACCAAATTTATAAGAAGGTTTACACTCTGTTTTGGCAAGATGCACTGTGTTGTGGATTGATGCCACCGGGCAACATCCTAGAAAAGCTTGCTTTGTTTAGGCATTCAGTGGAGAAATCACTTCCTGGCTCTGTGCAGGCCAAGCTGGAACAGGTGGTCGGGCTAATATTTAAAGTAGTACAGATAGTACACCACATGTGGCTATATTTAGAGCCAGAAGCGAGTCTGATCTCTGGACTAAATTGCAGATCTCAGCATTAAAAGAGCAGATTAAGGAACAGAGAGAGGAAAGGAATTCACAAAAGAAACAAATGAACATATGATTCAGACACAAGTTATGCCTGATATGGCTGTGGCCACACCTACACTAGCCAGTCCTGCACCTGATTATGCTGCACCTATGACACAGCACACTAGGGCTAATGCCAGTGCCCCCATTAGGGTGGTCCTTAAAAATCAAAAGTCAGAAGACTTAGCTCCAACCCCTGGAATTTGTTGGAATACCTGAAAAAAACTCTCCTGATGTAGTTCAGGCCTACAGACTTTGGCAGAAATGGATTATGTCCCAAGGAACTTTCACTGACCCTAATGAATCCCCAATCATTGTACAGTGAACTTTACAAGAGAGCTGGATGTGATATATGATAATGCATGACAAAAGGGTATGAAAGAGCATATAAAAGAACTGAAATTTTTCTGACATTTTTATTTCTAAAACATGTGTGGCAGCAGCTGTAACAGTTATTGATGTACAAACAGTTTTGCACAAACTCTCACAGATTTCTGCACCACATGTCACCCAAAGCTATAGCACATTGTGAGGAACTAATGCTTTATTTATCACTGATTATATACACCATCTCACCATCTACTTAGCTGTAGCACATCATATGTACAGTTAGATCCATTTCATGGTAGAAAAAACACAGATCTTCCTGACACTTAACTCATACTTCAACACTTCTAGCTTCACTCTAGGCCCCACCACTGTCGGTTTGTGTTCTGTCCAGTGAATTATATAACTGTTTAACTAGATGTTCCATCTATTTGGCAGCCATAGTACCCATTGCCAAAGTATAAAATTACAATTCTGGGTCTCATTGTTGCAGAAGTGTTGATCTCATCTTAGTTCGAGTGGAATACATGTATCCTACTTGTGCCTAATTCAGGGTAATCTGATTATCGCATGGTACATGATCTGAGACTGATAAACTAAATTGAGTCGTAGGCCATGTTTGCTTTTACCTATTAGGGTCAACAGAACACATACACTAGATTGCTGCAGTGTTTCTTTCATTTATTCACCTGGTCTGTTTAACCACTGCTTGAAACAGGACCTTTCCCTGAATTGCCTTCAGAAATTATGATCCTAAATTATGTTTATGACATTTTGCTTGCAGATCTGAGCATATATAAAGTCAGTGGAAAGATATTGTAAATGGCTCTGCCACAGGTAAACCTTTTGGGTCGTTAATACGACACTTACAGCTACATAGAGCATCGATCCTTAATCATCCCAAACCACACACAGTCATGGAAATTATATTTTTCTTGGTCTTACAGGGTATAGCCGAAAGACTGCAGGCTATTCTACAGACACTGCCCCATTCTGCCCTCTCGTACTTAAAGCAGGGGCCACAAATCTGCCATCACTTCCTTATCTGGACACTCGAAGTTGAAGCTGCATTCGTGCAAACAAAACGATTATTGGCATCAGCTGTGGCATTCTCCTCCTGACTACACAACATTGTTTTATTAAGATGTTTTTAAAAACACATCAGGACAGACATGTTAATGCCGCCCTTTACCAGAAAAAGGGGGAGGATGGAATAGCCTCCAGAAAATTTTGATTTACAATAGTTCGAAGTTTGACAATGCAGAGACTCTCATATTTTGATCAAACATCTGAAGCATATGATTGAAATAATTGATGCTGTAGACCTCTCACATAAGATGGCAGTACTGAAGTGCAGGGGACATCAGAAAGCAAACATTTTTATTGTGCAGGGACATCAGAAGCTGATGCAGTACCAAAAGCAGGAGAATATGAGGGACAAGTAAGTAGACAAATGGTGATACATAGAAGATAAAGAGCAAGGACCACAGTTGACAGAAGAAGTTATCAAATAACTTCAGCAGAAGGCAGGAAGGTATGAACAGGTTACATGGACACAGAAGGTAGCAAAAGAAAAGGTTGGACTTTGGAGAAGTTTAAGTCGCTGCAGAGGGAATTAATTCCAAGACATGGATTTCCTAGGCAAAACACATCTGATAATGGTTTATACTTTGCAAATAAACAGTGGAAAAAACATTTTGGTATTATTCATAAAAAATGTAAATAATAGCTATAAAGTCTCTCTTCCTGTACTTCTTGGCCTCAGTGCAGCTTTCGATACATTGGACCTTGCTACAATAATAACTGAAGGAGTAGCAGCTTTTAGTTGGCCTAATAACATCTGCTTTACTAGACTGTACGCTTCATACCCAGCAACATATAAAGTATAATATACAGACAGTATTCCACCAGCGACAGCACCATATTGCCTCTCAAATTGTAAAGACCATCCGCAGTGCCTCCTAGAGTCACCCCAGGTGGAGAATGGGGAGGATCTAGGAAATACAACCCAGAGAGAACATCCTGGGAGTAATTAAGACAGTATACTGATGGCTTGAATATATCCAATTATTGCTTTATGGTTCAAGCCCTTGTTAAAATGTCACTTTATACCGTGACTTTTTTTATGCATCTCAGACAGCTATTGACAACAGTGTCTCCAACCCACATGGAAAAACACTGATTGCAAGCCCAAGAAAGATCTTGGCAAATCACCCTAGGATGGTTAACTCTTCAATCCAGTCATCCAAAGAGTCATCTTTACTATGTAATGTCCCAATAAAATGCCTATACAGTTTTGTAATGTACAAATACAGCACACCCATTGTGTGCATACAAGCCCAGCAGCATGCATGATCAGTAGCATCTCTAATTACTGAAAAGGCTAAGAAAAGCCTTTGCAATGTGGATGACACCACGTGCCCCCTTACATTAAACTGCTTGACTCTGTAGGACTAGACTGATGCACACACACACACACACACACACACACACACACACACACACGTGTATACATAAAATATCAATACATTTCAAAAAACATATTTTTGTTCTACACTTATTGCACTGTCCTGAAAAGTTTACACACGATGCACACATGCACCTTATATTGTTATATGCTGTTATATGTAGTTTTGCAGTCTGAATTTTTTTGTGCATACGCTTTACGGTATATATTTTGTTTAGTTTTAGTTTTATGTAGCACAATAGTTCTGAGGAGAAGTCTATTTCATTTTAACTATGTACTGCACAGTACTATGTACCGTACCGTTCTTTTGCAGCCTCCTAGAACACATAAGGAACTGCCGTACATGGAGTTGGTTTGGTAACCAGATCTCCATTTCTTTATGTGCTTATTTCAATTGAAATTTTCTGATAGAATTGCTGTTGCAATATTCAAATACAACCACAAGATATGTCACTTCATATTATTTGCCACACAACAACAGACCAGAGGAGGGATTCCTTGAATTTTATAGCCTCCTGAGTACCATACTTTATTTATTACCTCATCAAATGTTCCTCATTGGTGGAGATTTTAATGCCCAACTGGAGGCATGCCATACCTTTCACTAAAACTATAATTGAAACTGTGTTTTTCTCTTGGATTTTCTCTCCAAAACTGACTTCATCCTTTGCCCTAAGCTTTGTCACAACAGTATCACAGACTACCAAGCCCATTTTTCCTCTAATCCCATCGACAGTGACCACACAATCGTTTTTGTTTCAGCAAAGCTTATTATATGCTAACCTAGGAATCCTCCATGTGTATGGAATCCCCTCTTCAATGGTAAAAGCTGATCATTTGTTGACAACTTTGGCATCATTGTAACTCCTGACGGAGAAACAGTGAAATTTTCCATCAGTGTCAATATCTTCCAAGAGGTCCTTTAGCCCAGTTGTTTTTCATCATTGCTTTTGATTACACTTATCCCTCCATCCTGATGATGGTCTTACACCCCTGGCTTCCTGCAGATGTAGCTCACTGCACTCTGTATTCCACTTTGCTGACTGTGAATTTGCAAATAACACTGTACTTCAAAAGGATACCATCAGCTCTGCCAAGGTACTTCTCCATCGGGCAGAGAAAATTTTTCAAGCAGATGGTGTTCAGTTGAATTGTAAAACCAAATGGGTGCACTTGAACCTTTCAGCTGACTAACAACATTGTGAAAGTTCATGTCTTTAACCACAGCAGCTGAACAAGTACATCATGCAGTGTTGACTGCGGAAAGGCCGAAGTGTGGGTTTCCTCAATTCCCTTGCCGAAAATCTGGGTTGCACCACTTGATGGTATCTATATGTGCATGTTACAAGACTTTTCATTGTGCAATTGTTGGTTGAATGACCACCTGTAAGACTGACTCTGACTGACTGTTTCATATATTGTTTGACATACCTAATCTAGTTGAATCGCTCTTTGTGCTTAGTGTTATTTAAGATTGACTCCACCTCTCCCCTGAGTCTGATAGATAGACAGATAATGGTATAGATAATGAATGGATGTATTATCCAGTTGAAAATCACAATCCACTAATACTTCATCCACCTCTGTTCACAGCCTCACTATGCTTTCCCGGAACACTAAACCACATAGGGAATTATGTGTCCTTGTTAATGAGGCCATAATAAAGGAACAGGTGCAGGTGATAAGCTGATGAGAGCACTAAACCGGTGATGAGCCATTGATTTGCTTTTTGCACTCCCTAAAATTTCCACTGGCGAGTGTTAATGCCATGTTGTTGTACTGAAGTTAAAATGTATTTATTGTAATAATTACATATTGTATTTATATTAGGTAAGCAATAAAACAATAGAATGTGGAATATAAGTGACAATGGGGTGGTGTGATGCAAGAGTTGAAGCTGTTTATTTCTTTATGACAGCATCTTCCATGGTATTTAATTACCAGTATTTATTTATTAATGAATAAAACGTTACTTTTAATCCATTTACACATATACTTAATGCCCCAAAGCATTCTTAATGATAATACTTTCTGTTTTTACTCACAGTATGTGGTCGCAGAGACAACCTTTTTTTATAGTAATAAGACACACACACACACACACACACACACACATACATACACACACACACACACATTTATATATATATATATATATATATATATATATATATAGTTGCAAGCAGTAATTCGGGGATCCAAGTATCAATAAGCTACCTACCTGGTGGTCTTAAAATGGTAGAGGGGTCAGGGGAAGGGCTTTAAATATCAAAGTTGGGTTATTTGCCAGTGGTTCAGGGGCACATTATAATTAAATATCCAAAATATACATTAACTCACTATTGCAATTTGACTGACAAATAACTCTGATGTTCTCATATTTCCCATAATTATGCAAATTATCTCAAAATCCAGTTGGGTAGATTTAAAAGGTACAAGGTTCCAAATTATTCCTTATGAAGAGTGGAACCTGTTTCCCGAGTTTCATGACTTTTTTGAGGAGGTAGAGCTTTAAAAACTGGTCATTTTAATCAATGATAGTGATCAGTGATCAATGACCAGGTCATGTAATCGATGGACTTAAAATTATAGAGTATTGTTTAGAACATGACCCTCTACCACCCTACCAAATGTGCTGACTTTTCTCTGCACAGTTTTGAACAATAATAATAATAATAATAATAATAATAATAATAATAATAATCATCATCATCATAATAATAATAAATGAGTAAAAATATGACAGGTCTCAAGCTGATGCTTGATGTAAAAAGAAAATAAATAATATATATATATATACAGTGAGAGTAAAAAGTATTTGATCCCTTGCGGATTTTGTTGGTTTGCCCACTAATAAAGACATGATCA
>JAOUQZ010049310.1:0-24341 GCA_028564935.1 Neosilurus hyrtlii | reverse complement strand
TATATATATATTTGTAGTTTATTATACTACTGTATGCAATAAATTCTTTACATAATGATATTGGTAATTGATTTAGTGTCACATAAATTAGTAGCGAAGCTTTTTTGTAGGTAGTGTTGTTGGTCTGGGTTAGTTGTTATTGATTGTATATGCATCTGTATTAAATAACGCTTATTACAAACTGTTAAGTAATACGAAGACAATTTTTCATGTTTCATGTCACTCTTCTCACTGATCCGTACTTCAACTCTCAAAAGATGTTAATCACCTTTTAACATTTTCTTTTTTTGCCCCGCAGGTGTCTCATTATGTTAACCTGCGGCAGTAAAAGTACTCAGTGAACTCAAAGGGTGCTCAGTTTGTAAGCTAAAACTGTAATTATGTATTTAACTGGTATTTTTGTAAAACAAGTGTTTCTCTGGGGTGGCAGAGCCATGTTGAGTAAGCTTTACGTGTGTGATATGCTCTCGTAGCCAACACCAGATGGCAACAATGCGCTGTGTCTTAGCTAAAGTGCGCATGAGACAGGAGTTCTTTGATACACCATTTCCTACTGTCCTAATTTCAAGTTGAATTAGCTTTCAAAACGTTGCTTGATTAAGCCTTCCCTTGAAAATGCTAGCAAGCTATTGTCTGCATCTTCTGTTAAAAGGCTCTGTACACCTGCTCAAACAGCTATGTAATCCATCAACAGTGCAATGCAAAAACATTATGCAGACACAGGTCAAGAGTTTCGGTTCGTGTTCACGTCAAACATCATAATGGGGAAAAGTGTGAACTCTGACTTTAACTGTGGAACGTTTGCTTGTTGGTGTTGGATGGGTTGATTTGAATATTTCAGAAGCTGATAATCTCCACACACAACAGCCACTAGAGTTTACGCATAATAGCGTGAAAAACAAAACCATTGAGCCAACGACATTATGTGGATGAAAATGCCTTGTTAACAAGAGCATCCTTGAGAGCACAAACCCCTGCCATTCACTACAATCCCTAATGTGAACCAAAATGTAAAAAATGTCCTCACAATGTTAAAGAATCCTTTAAATACTTTGTATTGTGTTCATTGTCCATTTACATGAAAACATGACTTTTTGCATGATCCTGCTAACAAATGAACAAAAACAAATCAAGGGTAAAACATGGAAAGTTTTTGGTGAAGGTAATGAGAGAGGTCAGATGGAAAAGACCAGATTCATTTTAGCTGCCAGGAATTATATATAAACTTGAATAATCACTCCTTACAACCCCGGTGAACAGAAAAGCATCTCATCATACACAAAACACTGAACCTTGAAGTGGAGGGATACAACAGCAGAAAACCTGTGGTCATAAAACTCTTGATATATCGATAATCAGCTATTTACAGACCTCTGAAATAAATGTAAGCAGGTTTTAGAGGCGCGTGTTTTGTGCCATTGTCCAGAGGGTATAAATCAAAGCCTTAAGACTTCAGTAGTTCAGTGAGTGACTTAAGTATAATTGTTTTGCTGCTTTAAAGCATGGTTCATGAATACAGAACGGAACTGCTGTGATGAGGAAACACGTTTGTATATAGAGGATTAAATAACAGTTTATAGAGCATGAAAAAACAGCAGGGTTGCTCTGGTCACACTGATGGCTGTATATGCACAAGAGAGGACAACATGGTGCCGTTTACTTCCATCGAGTGGTTCTAAAGACTTTCTTGGTTGAACTGAAAGATGCCATCTTGATTGAGACTATACAGTAGGTCAAAACTGGACTGGTCTGGGCAGTAGAGTCCTTGAAGCAGAGCATGCGCAGTAGAACCTGCTAGTCGGACAATGTGGTCCCTTTCATCCACCTGGTCACATACTGACCATCCCTTATGTCTGCAGTAATTTTGGCTAAGAGTTTGTGCAGTTATGATCTAAAACTCAATACTTAAACTTCACTCATATTTAACTTGATATATTTACATTTACAGCATTTGGCAGACGCTCTTATCCAGAGCGACCTTCAATTATCATTTTTATACAACTGAGCATTTGAGGGTTAAGGGCCTTGCTCAAGGGCCCAACAGTGGTGATGGTGAGGATTGAACCGCTGACCTTCGGATCAGTAACCCGTCACCTTAACCACTAAGCCACCACAGCTGTTGATCCAAAACAACACTTCTCCTTTTTTTTGTTGTTGGTGGGCATTGGTGACTCAGTAGTTAAAACTTGGGATTACCGATTTGAAGGTCAGGGGTTCAGGCCCCAGTACCCCCAAGGTGCCACTGTTGGGCCCTTGAGCAAGGCACTTAACCCTCAGTTGCTCAGTTGTATAAAATAATGACAAATGTAAGTCACTCTGGATCAGGGTGTCTGCTAAATACTGTAAATGTGAGCCCTTCTGTTTTGATGTTTTCTCATCAAAGCTGTTTGCAGTGTTTTGTTTTTTTTTGCCCAATTATATTACTTTTTTTGGTGAATTTCTTCTTTATGGAATATAAATATTGCGTAGATTTTTCTCAATGCCAGGTGTGCCTTAAATGCACAAAATGTTGGTGTTTTTCAAAAACATTTGCACTTTATGACACATTTCCTGCCAAAAAACAACCATAAATTCTGTGTAGTGAAACCCAGAGCTACAGGAACACAATAAATTGATTATAATGCATGTCCTTGCATGCCATTTTTGCATTTTTAAATGCATAAACATACAAGTGCATCCATAACGAACACATCAGATTCAACTCGGTTTAAAAAGGAAAATAAAAATCACTTAAAGATTTTTGGACTCTGGCCAGGTGTTAAATGAATTTGTGGCATGCAATATCAGTTGAGAAATACAACAAGAAAAGAATATAAAATATCTAACATAATGTCTAACAACATATAGTATAACATTTACTATTTGTATATATGTAACTACATAGAAGGGGGCATAAACGGGGTGGGATGTAAAAATATGGGGTAGAGCAAAGTAGTAATATAAAGTTGCAGTGACTAAAACTGCACGGGGATTACATTAGAGAGAATTCTGCAGACATTTTACGGAATGAACAATAAAATGTGCAGAGTGATGAACGTGGGAGAGATCAGTGGAAAAAATAGGAAAGGACTGTAACGGTAAGAATTCATATTGTGCCTGAGTGTGTAGTCAACAGTCCCTCAGGATGTGCTGTTTGTAGAGGAATAAATGCAAAAAAATGAAGCATAAATAAAAAAATATATATCTCATGTGAATACGAACCTAAATGAATGTAAATAGAAATGAAGTGATGTCATTTATGGTAATGTCTAACCTGTAGTTAGATGTGGTGGGTAACTGGTTGTAGTCTGTAAGCCTCCCGTCACACTCAGATGAAGACCACGGAGACGGCACTGTATTTCGAGAACTCCAGTGAACGCATTGGTCGAAATATGATTAGAAAAATGTTTGTACTGTGTGCTTACTACATCCATGCCAGGGTCTCATTGTGTCTAACATGTTCCCACTAATTTCTTACCCCTTCCATGGTCACGCATGCACCACGTTCATTTCACATTTACATTTACAGCATTCAATGCAACGTTCAATGCATTCTTATAATGTTCTTACTATGACCAATCAGACTGCACCACACATTTTTCACATTCTCACTGCATCTTTCCAGTCCTTCTCAATACTGCGCCACCCACGGCACTTTTTTTCCTCTTCTACAAATTGTGTCCACAGCTATGTTCAACAGGCCTGCGCCACACTTATACCACACCTATGAAGTCTCTTCAAGGTTTTAGTTATGTCATTACCACTAAGGTCTTACTGCGACCTGATTCAACCACATCCCCACTAATTTATTTTTTAAACATGTCCAAGTTTGGACCACATTTACGGCATTCGGCAGACACCCTTATCCTGAGTGACTTACATTCATCCATTCATTTTCTGAACCACTTAATCCTAATTGGGGTAGGATTGGCGGGGAGGCTGGCGCCCATCTCAGCCAACTCTGGGCGAGGGCCAGGCTGGCATTTGATAACCCAGTTAGCTGCACCGGGGGGGACAGCAGTGGCATCCTGCTGATAGTGGGACTTGAACCAGTAATCCAGCACCCTACCACCAGGCCACCACTGCATTCCTGACTTACATTCATCATTTCTTAGTACACCTGAGCAACTGGAGGTTAAGTTGGGCCTTGCTCAAGGACCCAAAAATGGCAGCTTGATGGTACTGCCAACCTTCGGATGAGTAATCCAGAGCCTTAACCACCGACCCACCACATATTCCATGACCTTACCACGTTCTTCCTACGTTTCTACTGCGTTCCTACTACGCTGCACACGTTCTTACAGCGTCCAAGCCTTTATTTATGTATTTATTTTGCGAGAGGAACGAGGTCGAGTGTGATTGGTGGGTTTTAACAGCGGTCGGTGGAAGGTTTGTCGTTGCGCGTGTGGTTGGTGATTGTGCGACGGTCCCTGGGTTTACCAGGCGGCGCGCTCTGATGGGATGCAGGCGGACGGAGGGGGCGGAGTCAGGCGCCTGCTAGAGCTGTTGCAGGAACAACATCATGGACATTCGGGGCTGGCGGCGTTCACGGCTACAGGACAAGATGGGAGGTTCAGACGAGCTTGAGTTCACTTTGAGGACTCGAAGATAGATGTCGTGGGAAGCTTTTTAAATCCTAATGAGGGTTTTGTAGTGTGTTTTGTTTTTTTTGTCAGTGGCGTCGGAGCAGCGATGAGGGGATTCAGTACCGAGTCCGGGCAGAGACAGAGGATCAGGATGCTACACACAGTTAGCTTCGCTTAGCTAGAAACCTTCACACACACACAGCGAGCGAGAGAGAGAGAGAGAGAGGTGCGCAGCATTCACTGTGTCCCTCACGAACCCTTTTATTCTTTTCTTTAGGTGCACAGACGGTTTGTTGTGGAAGAACCGTTTGGGTTTATGAGTACAGGGTGGTGACGGTTATCTCAATATTGCCACGGCATCACAGCGGCGCGCGGGCCTCTCACACACACACACACACACTCACACACGGTGTATACAGATAGACTCACTGTAGTGTACAGCCACGAGGCTGAAGTTTTATGATGTACAGAGTGTAATAAATAATTAACCCTGGAGACCGGATACCCCGACGGTACTACTCCTCTAGCGTAGGCAAACCGTCACTAAGTGAAACCGGACACCACGTATTTGCGTCAACGTGAAAAAGAGAAGAAAAAACAGCCCCTGAATGTCGGGACACCTTTGAATGAAACACGACCAACGGCTGGTAACGAGGGAGCGCGCGCGCGCGCCCGCCCGCTGCCGTTAGTGCTACCCGCATATCAGGCTAATCTTGCTAGCTCATGCTTTAGCCGTCCTGCATCGGCGAACCGTTTAGGATGACGACAGCAGATCGTGGATGGGAATGAGAACCAGGATCCTTACGGTACGTGGACACGTGTACACAGCTCGCGCTTGTTTAATGTTACCTGGACGGTCAGGTGTGACAGCTCGCGCTAGATGTAACGCCTACAACAGGCGGGCGCGCGCGCGCGCTGCTAGTGCTGCTGCTAGGCTACCGAAAGCTAGCTTAGCCTTTTAGTTTGGGATTGAAAAAGCCCGAAAATCTGTGGTAATGTCACTAAAGTAAGTGTTATTTTTTAACCGAGTGGAACTAAAGTGTGTAATATTTCTTGTAGAAGTAGTTAAAGACTCCTTAAACTTATCCGGTTGTTTTAATACCCAGCGTTTCGTGTTAGCAACATGATTTGACTGCTAACTCGGGGTATGTTTTGCTGAGGTGATTGTGTTTACTTCCTGTCTCGTAAATCTCCTGGTCAATGTTTTCATTGCAGTCACGGGTTTAGTGTTACACCGCAATGGTGAAGGTAAACCTCCCTCACAGAGCCTGAGATTGCCATGGAAACTGAAACTGGCTGTTCATTCATTAAGCTTCCCCACATCCTTCACATATTTATCCTGAGACAAAATATGTTCCCTTTCTTTCCAGAACAGAGTGAGACCGGTTCTCTGATGGACGCAGTCTTCTTCATGCCCAGGATGTACACACCGCACTGGCAGTTAGGTGAACGTCTGCTGCCATGAGATAATCGACGTGGCGTGCGTCCGACAACTGTGATATTTGTCCCTCCGTATTCCCTGTTTGCTATCTGAACATCAGAATATGACCACGCAGGCTCTTCTGCCGCTCTCGGGGCGCAGGATACCCACTCTGTCTCCAGGCGCGTCATCGTTTCCCCACCACAGGGCGACCTTACGGCTCTCGGAGAAGTTCATCCTCCTCCTCATCCTCAGTGCCTTCATCACCCTTTGCTTTGGGGCGTTCTTCTTCCTTCCGGATAGTTCCAAGCACAAGCGCTTTGACTTGGGGTTAGAGGACGTTTTAATACCGCACATCGAGCCTGGGAAGGAAGGACGGCATAGCAGCGGGCAGGTCATACATGGGCAAGGAGTACACTATGAGCATCGACACAGGTGAGATTAAAATGTCTGCTCTGGTTGCACCGGTCGCGTTCGGATCACCTCGTGTGTGATGGGTCAGAGTAGTTGGGTGATTTTCTTTGCCCTGCTTTGTGGAGTCCCCCCCTCCCGTGCTGTTCAATTTTAGATATAAAGGAATGAGCAGATCTGTTTTACTAGGGACCGCGCTGATAGTGTAACACAGGTACACACGTTAATGGAGCTGACTTCACTGAGTTTGTGGATCAAACTAACCAGTTATTACAGTGAAACTGAACTTCCTACACTATCAACCTTTGTGTTCAGGTATACGGTTCTTAATTGGTGTAAAGGTTACATGTTAATGTTATCTTGACAGCATGGATCCACTTTCAGTTTTGTGATACTGCCTATTGTTTGTCATGTTTATTTCAAACACATTTTCACAATACATAATTTTCATTCTATTTTTGTGTCAATAACAGAAACGAAGATACAGTTTTTACCTCTGTCAGATAGGTTATGTTTTATCCTCGGTTTATGTGTTTGTTAGCAGGATTACACAAAAAGTTATGTGCAGATTTTCATACAATTTTTACCAGAGATGGGGCTTTGGACAGTGAAAAATCTAATCATGGATCCAAGAATTTTTTAAAAGATTGTTTAACATTGTAAGAGAGGTGTTTTATTTTTATTTATTTATTTATTTTTTTAGGAAGTGTGGTGTTTTTTCAGGGCCATCAGGTGGCTGTGTACAGCTCCTGCCCACAAGTGGGTTCCGTCTGTCCTTCACACTTCAGTTTCCGGACATTTACTTGCCGCTTGCTGAAGCTGGCGCTTTCAAACTTGGTATGCTGGTTCACTACTATAAGTGCTAGGATGACTTTGTGTGTGAGTGACCTTGACCTACTTTTGAAGGTCACAGAGGCAAAACTGTGTATTTGGTTTCCGGACATGTACTTGCCCTGTGCTGAAGCTGGGGCTTTCAAACCTGCTATGCTTGTTCTATATTGGCATGTTATGAAATGGTTCTTTCGGCCCGAGCGTCTGGACCCCTGTGGTCTAATTTGTTTATTTCTTTTTTGGTTTGGCAAATGTTTGTGCTCTCTGAGTAGTCTTGTTGTGTTTGCTATCAGAAATTAGTCACAAAAATTTTTAAGTTAACTGGGTTTCGGGGTTTCTTGTCCTTTTGTGTAAGTTAAAAAAAAATAAAAATAGTAAATTGGCGACGCAGCCTCCATTGCTATGTGAAAGCACATGTGGTGCTGGAGTAATTCCATGTAGTGCTTGTGCTTCCACTACAAGTATATTTAAAACTTGTGGGAAAAAATGCATGGGACCACTTCAGATATGGTGGTTGCAGTAACGACATGCGGGATTGAAAAGAAAAGAGTGTGGCTGGCTGAATTGTGGCAGCAGAAAGAACTCTTTGATGTTTTATCCCACTGGTATCACAGCAGGTGTTATACAGGAGGCTTGTTTCTGGAAAGGGTGGTGGCACAGAAAGAAACGAGGGATGAATTACACCTTGCACAGTTTGCTGTGTCTTTATTACATAAAGCCACTGTAAAATGAGTTTTCACGTTGTCCTCTTTTATGCAGCCGGGTCATTTCATCTCAGATTAACTGGTGGATGACACCACTTCATCATAGATTAATGTACTGAATTTAAAAAAAATAATAATAATATAATTTTATATATATATATATACACAAGGGCTATAAATCCCACCTCACTTTTTAAAGCTTAATTTCTATACGCATGACTTCTCCACCATCATAGCGAGGGCTTTTTTGGGGAGGTTTGTGACAGCTCATGCTGATTTACAAAGTAAGCAGAGCATAATTCCCTTCATGCGATGGATTCTGAAATCCAAAAGGACGTCACAGTGGTATGTTTTGTACAGAAATCCTTCTGGTCAGAATAATGCAGACTTATTTTCTGTTATAAGGCATATTGCAAGTACATGCATTAGAAAACAGGATGTATACCAGATCTAAATGACGTCGAGGGCTTTTATTCTCAATGAGTGAAGTGCATTGGAGCTGACAGTTTTGTGCCAAAAGTCTTCTCTTCAAGCTGCTACAGTGTGGACTGATGCTTGTGAAAACAAAGTAACAAAAGCTACAATTTGTTCCATGGACAGGGTTTTTGAATGTGCAAATAAGTATGCTTTGAAGCTTGTTTGTGAGTTAGTGGTTGACTAATGTTTTTTTTAATGGTTGATGTTGATATATTTAATGAACAGGGTGACCAGAGGCCAAGGCTGTAAAGTTATTATTTTTTTAAACATTTGATGCATTTGGGGACTGTTGACGTGACTCATCATTTACTTTCTATTCATAATATTTTTACATTTTAAATTTTCAAGAAGTACACTTTACCTGCAGTCTAAACATAAAGTGAAGCATTATTGGGGGAAAAAAAAAAACAGCGAACACCTGCCAATCATGGGCGTCTGGGAGCTCATTAGTACAAGGGGGGCGGATAGCGTTTTCCCTCAGTGTGTGTTAGACCGCCCCAAAATACGCTTGTGCAGCAGTTTGAAAAAAAGCGGGTGGCGGGCATTGCATGTCACGGAAGGGACATGTGCATATTTATGCCCCTCCCTGGTTGGTGGTGGTCATGTTATAGGGAAGGCAATACTTGATAGGTGGGAATTGGTTAAGAATGAATTAGGGAGAAAAATGGGTGGGGGGGGTGTCCAAAAAACTTACATCTCAGTTAGAGAAGTGATTTGCACTATTTCTTATAATGTTACAGTAAACCAAGTATAAGAATGTTCGTTGTTTCTAGACATACTGCACCACTTTAAACTTTCAGTTACTTAAAATGAACATCCAGTTTTGGAAGAAGATTGAAAATTAGAAAATATGTCAAGGTGCCTCGAGAGTGAGTGAGGAAATTATACGACGCAGGTTTCTGATTGCAGCTGTTCTAAACTGTGCTTATGAGTCCACCAGATGTGCCATGGCATGTTTCAGAAGTGCCTCGCCGTCCCGCACTGCTAAAAATTCGACAGTTAGAAGATTCTAGCCACTGTTTTATTCCTCCGTGGAAGCGAATAGGAGTCAATAATACACTTTATCGAATGCGAGTGCTGCTTTATTCCCACATTTTATACAAACATGAAAAAAGTTATTTTATTGTATTTTTACTTGACACACGGGTAAAAATCCAGCAATCCAAAATGCAAAGAAAGGCTATTTTTACTCAATGCATCATTAGAGTTTTCACAAATCCAGTACAATAAAGGCAGGAAACTGGGTCAAACCATAAAGTATGGAGATTTTTGTTGCGGTTGTGTTAAATGTTTAAATTTTTTTAGTAATATTTTTTTTATCGAGCAGGTGACTGTCATCATCAGCTGATAGCTGATAAAATGTTCCAAAATTTGAATCGATTCAGAATGCTAATAAATAAGAATCACGATTCAGATGTGAATCGATTTTTTTTTTCCAGCACCCTTAGTTTCCTCCCACAGCCCAAATACATGCACGTTAGGATAACTGCGTGTTCCAATTTGCCCCTAGGTGTGGGTGGGAATATAAACGGTTATGTGCTTTTTGGCCTATGATGGTCTGGCGAGCTGTTCAGGGTGTACCCCTCCGTCGCCCAGAGTTGTCTGAGAGACACTCTAGTTTCTCACCGGTCAGGGCTGATGAGCACAGGGAACATCAGGTTGTGATCACTGGCCGTTGTCATTGGATGGTATGTCTTTAGCTGGAAGTACATTATAAGTAATCAGGATCTGCAGGGACATGTTTGCTAACAAACATAATTTCTATAGAAGGTTACCGTTGAATAGAAAGGGGAAGCTTGGTGTAAAAGAAAAACGTAGGTCCTTTTAGGATTAGTCATGTTTTGTTCCTTCTGGTGTGTCACGTTATTGCACTGTCAGAGTGCCCTGCTCCTCTGGTAATAATCAAACACAGTGGACTTTACCCTGTTAAAAACTGTCATCGTGGCAGCAAAACCTGGTACCAGAATGAAATAGAAGTAATGGATCATAATAATCTTTAGTCATCTTCCATTGCTTGTAGTTCTTCTGACTGTTAGGAAGCTGTCTGACTGTTTAACACCACTGAGGCTGCTTTAATGGGTTTACAGTAGTACAGCCAGTGATCATGAATAATGGATTCTGCTGTCCTGGTCATCTGCTTTCCTCGATGACCCACAGAGAGATTAGCTCATCCTAGCCTGAGCTCTGGAGACAGACACAAGGACATTGATATCACCCGCTCTGGTTTGTGCCATAGTCTGTGCCCAGCTAGTGCAGGCTCTATAATCCTTAACTGCACAATAACACAGCTTTTTACTAGGAAAAATGGAGCATGCATGCAGTAATTAATTATTTATTTATGTTACTGTATTGTAATAATGGACATAATGAAGTGTCATCGTTATTAAAATACATTGAAATGAAGAAAGATTCATTGTTTTAAAAGTATTACAGGTATTAGAGGATAATAGATTAAAATGGTGAATGAATAGTGTACCATGGATAAACTACGGCTAGTGATTGTGTATAGTGTCTCAATGGGCAGTGGTGGTTCGGTGGTTAAGGCTCTGGCTTGCTGATCCAAAGTTGGCGGTTCAAGCACCAGTAGCACCAAGCTTCCAATCTTGGGCCCTTAAGCCCCTAACCCTCAATTTGCTGTTTAAAAAAAAAAAAAAAGAGTAAATAAATGCAAGTTGCTGTCTCCAGAATGCCATAAATGTAAATAGTGTGAGGTATAATTAACAATTATGTGCCAAAGGTGAGGTGAATGTCACTAAAGACTGTTCAGTTCACTAACATACACCACCCTGAGGCAGGTAATGTTTTAGTAAATATTACAAGGGAACATTAGCAAAGAAACATGCCTAAGAGCTGTGTAATGGCATCTCTTTAAACCCCATTCAGTTTTTTTTTTTTTTTTTTTTTTTTTTTTTTTTTTTTTACTGTATACTACATGTAGACACAGAAAAGCACATTAAACCAAGGATACCAATGGAAACATGAGTAAACCGTGTTCTGTAAAGGAGAGTTTTTACACTCATCCGAAGTTTTACTACATAGAAATTCAAGAAAAACTGAATAAAACAAGATTTTATATTTAATTTTCTGTTTTTCAAACTGTAGATGTGATGGCTCAGTGGTTAAGGCTCTGGATTACTGATCTGGAGGTCAGGGGTTCAAGCCCCAGTACCACCAAGGTGTCACTGTTGGGAACTTGACCCTCAGATGTTCAGTTGTATAAAAATTCTAAATGTAAGTCCCTCTGGATAAGGGTGTCTGCCAAATACTGTAAATGTAAGTGTAGATGTCCATCGTTGTGATTCATACATTATCCACTTTGCCCAATATCTCCAAGATGGTACATGTAGGGCAGTACATATGGTATATACTCATGAGCTTTATTCTGTTTATTTGATTTGACACTGGCACAAAATCCAGTGACCTTTACTTGACTTTACATGTGGACAATGGACAAATCATTTGGAAAATGTTTACACTTTAAAAACATTTCTGCAGCATCACAGCACAAGTCCCGCATGTACAGCTGATATCACTGTTGCACCTCCCATACGTTCGTTACACCAGACATACGAGGGCGAATCCAAAAGTTTGTGGCCCAGATAGAAAAACTGAACAATTTTCATAAGTTTAATAAATTTATTTCTCAACATAATCTTCCTGAACATCAATACACTTGTTCCAGCAATGCTCCAACTTTACAACTCCTCTAAAAAGGACTTCATTCTCACCCACAAAATGTCGTCCTCGAAGTTCCGATTTGAGCTTGGGAAACAAATAAAAGTCTGAGGGTGCAAGATCAGGTGAATAAGGCAGGTGTGGTAGAAGTTCCAAGCTGCACTCGGCTGCTGTAGCAGCGGCCACCTGTGAGATATGAACCGGCACATTGTCCGGAAGCAACAAGACACCTGATCGAAGCTTCCCTCGACTTTTCTTCTTAATCTCTTCCCTGTTGTTCTCAACTGTCCACTGATGGTTCTCAGTATTCTCCATTTTCCCAGTATCCTGTAGGGCTCAGGGTACAGACCTGAATAACTCTGAATTACAGCTAGCACAAACAGGTTTCAACTTCATATTATTGGGACGGATTGTATTTTTGAAAATCAGTACCAATAAAAAGCTAAAATAATGAAAAATGCATAAGGCTACAGACGTTTGGATCTTCCCTCGTAGTACATAGGCTTGGTTTCTTACCTTTTCAAGGCTGCTGGATCTGGACAGTTACATCAGTTATAAAGATTTTTTATTATTGGTAAATTACAAGCCAGGTAAATAAATACTGGGCAAACTGACCTTGTACAATGACAGAACAGTTACTGTTGGTTCTCAGACCAAAGTCTTACGTCACATAAAAGATATAAAATATGGCAGTGATGATATGGGCTGCTCCAGGGCTCTGCCTGCGTTCTGAAATATGTTTCACTTTTTTCCATGAAAAATAAAGTCAAATATTCTTTAATTAGATTTTTTCTTAGTCATTCATGGACTTAACAGAGCTTCAAAAGCCTGACAGCAGGCAAAGTGCCTACAGCTTTTACATGGACACACACATTTTCTCTCTAATAATTTCCTGTAATCTCAAGTGTTTAATGTTTGAATTTCAAGTCTTTTAACACCTGAAATTTCCACCTATATCTCGATTTAGGCACTGCCTGAAAGTGAAGCTCCCAGTAGATTGAACTGTTTATAGGTGTCGGAGTCTCGGTTTCATCTTCGGTGTCTTTCTGTTCAGTAGTTGATTTCGGTGTTCATTTGCATCGCCTGTCTTGTTAGTTTCAGCATCCATGAAATGAGATTGTGTTCTATTAAACTTCTGATTCTGGCTTTTTTACCATTAACATTTATTTACCTGCAGACCTGTTTGCCTATATAAAGTTTTTACTTTTATTTTTTAATATTCTGTGCTTGAATGGTGTATGAGCCTGTGTTTTTTTTTCTTCGTTTTTTTCTTTTTCCTTATTTATTTATCTATTTATTTATTAGTAATTATTGCTACTTATCATGCACGTCAGCAGTGCATAGCGGCCGGTCAGCCTTATCCTAGCGATATGGCAGCCTTATTGTAGTCCTGTGGTGACTAGATACTGTAACTCTGTTATTCGTCACAAAACTGCATTAAAATTCATGCCGTCACTGTGACAGAAGCTCTGAGGTGAATTTTGAGGGTCGACTCACAAACATAAAAACCCGTTGTTATGAATCATACTTATTTTATCGAAGTCACAGGAAGGAAAACGCGAGGTCATACTGTCACCTTTCATTAAAGACATAAAGATTATTCCTCCCAAACTATTGATGTGTTTTAAATAAAACAAACATTATGTGAAGTCTATTTTTATGGGTAACAAGCACGTGCCTATTGCTTACATTCACCTCGTGGATTCTATGAATTTGTGGTTGAATTTGGCAAACAGATTAAATTGTGGAGAGATTTTAAAACAGGTGACTGAAAAAACAGAGAAAAACACAATCTCAAGTCCCTGAACTTCTGTTTGATGTAAAACGAGTACATTTGTCACTGTGACGAATGCTAGAAATTCTTTTATCGTCACTGATGGATTACATTCGTCAATGACAATCATGACGAGCGCCATTATTTTACGGATTGCATACGTTTATATGAAACTATATTATTGTGTATTCATATGAAACCAGTTAAAACAACATGCAGTCAAGGACACCCACCTACCTGCCTGTCAGTCATGTAGAGCCTGTTTATGAATATATAGGATAAGCATTTCAACATACTTTTTATTATACATGGACAAACAATGATGCTGAATATATTTATGCAATCTATTTAACACGAGTTCAAATGTTATGCTAATAATGTCTACATTACAGGGTAAATAATAAAAGATACTAAATATTATTTGGCATAAGTGGCAATATGAAGTTATTATCCATAATACTGGCAAGAATCCTAAAAAAGACCAGCATGAATTGACAAACTTCAAGAACTTTGAACCAACATATCAGTTCTAATAATAATTTAAACTAGTGGCTGGATGTTTTAAGCACTTCACAAAAATTGCTTCTCAACATTACCACTGAAATATAGCACGACAACTTGTCCTCATTGTCCTCGTTCACGCTCCAGTGTCCTCCTAAAAAGCATCTAGATACTGTTGTGCATACACATGTAACTGCTTGAATGCGACGGACTTAAGTAGAAGCTGCCGTGATGATAAATGGGTATACTGCCTTTTAGCTTGGATCAAGAAGTCAACTCAAACTATTACTCCTAAAACGTAAACAAATGGCAGTTGGAGACATTCCGGGTTCTGTCGATTTGTTGAAAAGCGGTCCTGTGATCGGCGGGTTTAGTGACATTAAGAGCACGGTATCATGTTGCTGCTTACACTTACTCTAAACGGAAGTAAATGGAAGTAAATTACTGATACACGTTCATGGCGGTCCGAAATGTATTCTGTTTATTGACATTTCATTTGGATTACTTTGTGAGGAGGAGTAATTTTTATTTAAATACACTTTAAATAAAATTTACATTTTTTGTCACTTTCTGTTTCATTATATGTGGCTCTAGTCATGTGGCCTCATAATTCAGAAAACTGGCACTGATTGGAGCAGCCTGATTTGTTTGAATTTGCATTTTAATCACCTGATTCAGCTCAGTTTAAACAGTGAAGACTGAAGGGTCTGAAAACACAGCTAGCAAATCTTTGAAATACAACCTTCACTTCTTACTTGATTCCAATTTACATGCTCAAAATGAAGATGATCAAAGTAAGATTTTGAACATGAGTTAAAAACGGACAGAAGCTTCTTAATTTGTAAAATCAAATATATTTGGTGTTGCTTTCAATCTGTTTCTCATGAATTAATATGTCAGTCTCAGTACGTGGCCTGTAACAGTATAAACTCGGCTGAGAGAGAAGTTGTAACACTAATGCTGCTTTCTAATCACCTTTTTAAATCATTTTTTACATACTGTCGGCGGTGTTGCCCTCTGAAACTTTAAAACTCCTTGAGCAGTCGGAGGTTTTGGTGCCTTGCTTTAAGGTACTGTACTTCAGCTGTGGATATAGAGAACAGCCATGTGATATGACCATGTGTGAACTGAAATATGTCTGTCTGCTCAGTAGTTTCAGCTTCAAAATTCTCCCTTTACCGCAGTATTCTTCAGCATTTAGACAGTTTATCTGGAGTGCGGCTGCTGCTGCTATTCTGAATGATGGACTGTTGCGCTGTTGTGTGTGTTTCCATTTGTTATAACATTTTGGAGGGAACTTGAATTATTATGTGGTGGGGGTGTTGGGACGACACACTGCTCATGAATTGGAGTTGTATGTCATAAGAAATTGAACAGGGCCTCCAAGGATAACTTATTTTCTCGAAAAATGTTAAACCTATGTGTGGTATATGACAGGATGATTCTTTTCAAGAAAATATGTGTTTTGCACCAAGACAGATTATACAAACAGAAGCAAATGAATGAAATCTATAAACTGTTCGACAGTTAAAATAAGCGAGGTGGGTTTCAAACTCGAGTCTGTGGGTTAAAAATACTCGCTCGTGCACCTGTGCGTCTCCTAACCGTCTGAGCTGATATTGCACCGAGTACTACCCTTGTACTCTCTCCCCCAAAAGCACGGCTAGACCCATGACAATGTTTAGTCACGACTTATCTTGACTGTCCGTGTTATGTCTTTGTCCAAACCGAATCAAACTTTCGGGAATCATCACATCTATTAATGTGCCAGCTGTTAAAGAAAATAGGACTGAACATGCCCCTTTAATTACGTTTCAATCACATGTATTTGTTGATACTGCAGGGAAATCCTGTCTCATTAACATACAGGACGAATGTGTCATTATCAAAAGTAATGTGAAAACATAATGTGATTGTCACTTATTAGCAATGAAATACATTACTTACAACTTCAAGGTCACCGGCATCCTGGTGTGCACCAGCTCGATTGCCAGTTGTATCCGTTTCTGCTGCGCTGTTTTCAGTGGTAGTGGTGCACGTGGGTGTGTTTATGTACGTAATTATGGTTTGTTGACGTGCAGGCATTATGAACTAAATACAGGATCTAGGAATTGTTATGGTAACTGATTATAATGCATGAGTGACTGAAAAGGGGCAATTTCTATTTGTTTTTAATAGCAGATATCGAAATAGCTCTGAGTGCTGATATGGCATTAAACAGTAAACGTAGTATATTGTTATCAGGATATGAAATGACCTGTAGAGGTATGAGATTTTTGATCGTATCACACAGCCCTGTTGTAGCAAAAGCAAAGGGGGTTGGGAGGGTGGCTGTTAATTTACTCCCATTGCACAAGTGTTACACACAACTCTGAATAATAATGCGTTAAAGTAAACTAACCCAAACAGAACTATAGATAGCATAGGGGCTGGGTGGCATATTTGGCAATTGCATATATGGCAATTACCATATAGCTGGCAATCGGGCTGGTGCACACCAGGATGCCGGTGACCTTGAAGTTGTAAGTAATGTATTTCATTGCTAATAAGTGACAATCACATTATGTTTCCACATTACTTTTGATAATGACGCATCCGTCCTGTATGTTAATGAGAGAGGATTTCCCTGCAGTATCAACGAATACATGCTCCTAACACTGGGAATGATAACATAGTCTAGTACATTAACCTTACACATGTGCATGCACCTGATGCATGATGGGTGAAAATCTCAGCAACAAAGCTGGACAAAAACTTACCGAAGAGTTCTCTTCACCAGTGCAGAGGTTTACTAATAGCACCTACAAAAAAAATGTTGCCAGCGGCTAAATTGCAGTCCAAATAGGTTGACTTGGCTTATGACCAACAGCTTGAATGTCTTTATAATTTTTCTAGTCGAACCGAACATCTAGTAAGTTCAACAATACAAGACATAGCACAGCAGCTAATGTAATAATGCAGGGGTGGGATTTAGCAAAACTAAGCTACTGGCCAACAGGACTAATGAAATTATGAGACTACTAGTCCTCCTTCATATTTACCGCTCAGAAGCACTATATCTTCTTTGCCTATTGGATTTGTCAGGACGCCAGCAGGATGACTTGCTAGCTCATTTCACTCGCCCTACTGATTTTTGACATACCAAGGGCCAGCGGACTAGTGTTAATTTCCACCCCTGATAATGTACTAGTTCAACAGAAAGAAGACCTGCATCACTTTTATTTCACTTTGCTCTCACCAATGACTAAAAGCCAGTCAAGGATTTGTTCCTCTTCTGTCTCTTTATTAGTCTCTATTTTTCTGGCTTCCTAGGACAACTTTTATCTCATCACCTCGGTCATGACAGACATGCTGGGAATACCTGCTAGCTGGCTTAAGACTGGTAGGCACTTCTATGACGTGGTGCCATAAAACGCTATGTATTCCTTTGTGTGGGTTTTCATGAGTGGTTTCTAGGCCACTCCAGTGGAGTTACATAATGCCGCAACTGGCATTCCAGGTGCAGAGACTGAAGAAAAGACCAGACATTCACCCTTTTACAGATCAATGTACCGTCCATTAATTATTTTAATGCTGACATTTTAAGGTAAAATAGCTGCATAATGTTACTTTATTCTGTAGCTAAAATAAACTGGTGGTTCCTCACCAGCCACACCTTCTTCTCTCTTGAAGTTAAGAAGAATGCAGTGAACAAATTTCCTTCGGACATTTACAACAAGCTGATTCTGAGAGTCCTTCCATAAATGTTAAATCATCTAACAGGAGGCTTAATCATAACAACAACTAATTTATTGTAGAGTGGCATGAACTGATTGGCTCACTATCTCGGAAGTGCTAGTTAAATTAGTTATATAAATACTGTAAGCTACTTGTAGCGTGGAGCTCACCCGATCTGCCTCAGACTTATGGAATGAATATAGAAATATAGAAGGAAATGTCTAGTTTCAATTTGCCTTATGTTTTTTTCATTGTAATGAGTGTAAATTGTAATAAATTAGTTAAATTAAAAGAAACACGTAAAAACAGTTAAGTTGACACATCCTCGCGTGCGTGCTCAAGTTCGCCAGTGTCTGTCATGATTTAAAAAATAAATAAACACAATACAAATCTCATTAGGGTGCTTCATTGCTTTTCTGTTGCCATATTGTATGTTCTGAAACAATTTTGTATCTCAGACTCAGTGGGTGTTGCAAAGAATTCATAAGAATCACGTTTTAGTTTTTGTTGTGTTTCTTCATGGTATATACCAAAGCACCTTTATGGAGCCTGTGCAGAATGGACTAAACTCTGAATGCACAGGCGGAACAGATGTCGTTAGGTGCAGCGCAGAGCTCAGATTACCTGCCTTTTTTATGCTTAAAACATGTAAATATAAACAAACTCATTTTACTTTGCCTTTCATTGTTTCCATGTGCTGTGTACTTAAACTCTTAAAATGAGTCGGAGAGCTGTTGCACCTGCCTGCATTTGTGCTTGAAGCTCATCTATCTCTGTCATGATTTAAAAAAAAAAAAAAATAGTACAATAATCTTGTTTTAGTGTGCTTTTTTATGTAGGTTTACATATAGTATACATTAAAACAAATATGGGCCTCAGGCTCTGAGATCAGCCAGCACAGCGGCGTAGTGGTTGGCCTATCTGCCTCATAGCAAGAAGGTCCTGGGTTCGAGTCCCTGGCTTGGTGGGGATGTTTGTGAAGTTTGCATATTGGCCTTGTGCTTGCGTGGGTTTCCCCTGGGTACTCTGGTTTCCTCCCACAGTCCGAAGACATGCACAGTAGGATAATTGGCTGTTCTAAAATTGTCCCTAGGTATGAATGTGAATCGGTGTGTGTGCTGCCCTGTGATGGTCTGGTGAGCTGTTCAGAGTGTACCTTGACTTCACCCAGTGTTGGCTGAGATGGGCTCCAGCCTCCCTACGACCCTTATAGGATTAAGCTGTTCTGAAAATAAGTAAGTGAGGATCTGTGGATGTCACTGAATTAAGTAGTTCAGTGACATCCACCTCACCTTGAGAAAATAATTGTTAATCATAGCCTGCCTTGTGGTCTGCATCGAACGCCTTCCTGACCAATAACCTGCATCAGATCAAGACACATAGCACGGATTAAAGTTTTATTGATCTGATAATAACCCAGGAGTATTCTCTTTTCCAGTTTTAGCAGCTTTTGGTAGATGTTACCAGACGGTTAACAGAAAGTACAGTATCTTGGTTTGGTCTGCCTCCCTAACTCTAAAAGAGGAGAGGAATATGATCAAAAAGAAATGGCACATGTCCTCTTTCTTTTCCGTGCAATTCATCACAAAACCAGAACACAAACAGTCCCTGTGCTTATCAGCAGCGCAGAGATGCCTGAAACCAGTTTTAATATTTAAATTGCGGTGTGTGTCCAGGCATGCATTTCACTAATTTATCTGCTAGACCACATCTGCATACACATACTTATAAAATGGCAGTTATGATATAACAGCTACATTTACATTGTTGATTGTTATTTAAAGGAGATTCCCAGACACATTAATTTTCACTGATTTATCGTTGCTTCCTAATCTTTGATCTGTCCTCCAAGCTATTACATTAATTACAGGAAAAATATCTTCCTGTAAGCAGAAAGGTTTCCGGGTGAATTCTTTTTCCCTCCCCACCATCAATCAGTGTTTCGGAGAGACGCAGCTGTTGTCTTGAGAATGTCCAAGTCGCATAGCAGGGTGTCAGCCTTCCCTCTTCTTCCTTCTGAGTTAGAGACCCAAATGCTCTCTAACTCAGACTTGGAGTGGTGCTGGCTTTTTCTTCACCTTTCTCTTTACCTCGCTTGACTTAATTGTAGGAAATGTACCTGGTACCCAGCAGATATCAGAAGTTCCGAAGCTGTAGTTTTGCTGGGCTGTTTCATGGTCAGGGTTGTCTTTTTAAAATCATACGGGGGACCCCTTTAAGTAGGCTCTTGTATACTTTGACTGTCTCTTGACTGAGGAAGAGTAGTTCCAGCTACACTATAAATATTGTTAGCAGAGGAAAATATTGCTCAGATTTTGACCAAGTACAGAAATCATTTCTCTCCACTGTAATAAAAATAGTAGCTTTTACCTGTTAAAATTCTGATTTGCAGTCCTAATTACTGACTAATGTTTACTTTCGAAGGGGTATTTTCATACAATCAAGAAAGATGTTCTGCTGCTTGTAAGCTCTATTTATAATCTGAGTGGCTTTGTCGGGATCTTTTGTCCGTCAAAAATATCTTCTCCGGAAAGTAGACATCATATGTGGAGGATAGAAGTGCTTTTTTCGGGCATGAATTGCTTTTTCTAAAGCGGCATATTACTGTGTAGCTTGCTGAAAAATATAATTGCGACTGGATGGGAAATACTTTATGTACAGAATTCCACATCAGCTTGATAAACATGTCCGTCAAAAAGTGTCTTCTTGGGGAAAACCATAGTGATTGTCACTGATGCTGTTGTTACAGCGGTTAATAATGTATACAACTAATGTTGCATGAAACCTGCTCAGGTCATGTGTTTAGTGAGCTTTTATTCTTAATGCTGTGAATTCTTAACAATTTTGATACACTAACAAGACTGATTCTAGAGGTCCTGTACCTGTTATACTTTTACGCAGTGTAATTTAGACACCATTAGACCTGTAGCGCTGATACTTCACACAAAATATTCTAGTCTCATAAGGTGTTGATTGGTAACAAGAAACCATGAAGACTGGGAGTTTTATTTTTGAGCTACTGTGAACCCATAAAGTCTACCCTGATTGTGAAACCAACACCACACCTTCATGGCATGTCCCTTAAAACACAATATTTGCATTGAGGTTGTAGAGCTGGTTATATCACAGTGTGTATCTGGTAAGGCAGAAATGAAAATGCCATAGGTACATGGCTGATGCTGTGACATCACAAGGTCAAAGGTCACTTCGTTTACAGCAGGACTCAAAACTGTTAAGTAGAAATAATTTTTAGAAATATTTTCTGTTTGCACTTATTTTTTTAAGGTCATCTGATTCTTGAGGTACTCTGCTATTTTAAGCAGTGAGGTAGAGGAGTGGTTCTGGGTATATCCTTTTTAAACAAATTTTGTGAAAATGTTTGACTGAAGCACTTGTCTTTCTGCGTGCGTGCAAACTTTTTTAAATTTTTTTTTTTGGTTGAACTCGCTTTACCTACCACTTGCAAGGAACAGCAGATGGTTCAGTCATTTTGTCAATGAAAGCCCCAAACCAAATTACTCTGATGAAGCAGGAAATTGCAATGGGTTCAGGCAGTGATGTGCCACGTTTCTCACAGCTAGGAACAGCTCTTCATAAAGCTGACTAAGAAAACATCTCTGGCTGTCCAAGCTGTTCTTGGGTTTGTACTCACAAATGACTTCCAGATCTTGGGCAGGATGGAGCTCCTGTCACTTTTCTCAATTGGAAACCAGAGACAGGAAATTAAACCTTGCTATCTTAATGCGTAGCATAATTTCGGAGACATGCACATCGTTTAATTGTGTAAAAATCTAGACAGAGTGCATACCCATATCACACTTAACTACTGATTTAATAGTGTTAAGCTTTTTAATACTTTATAATGGATATAAGAAAAAAGATGCTGCACCTTACCTAACAAGTGCAAGAGTACATGAAGTTTGGAGTTAATGGAGTAAATGGCCAGTACACATGAACTACAGAGAAAGATAAGCTCACCGGATGGCATTAGTGTGTGTAGGTGCTGGTCATCATGCAAAGATAAAGATGGAAATAGGCACGAGTGGACTGAAAGCAGAGTGGAATATCAGTAAAAGTATGGTGCTGTTTGCTTAAAAGCCACCTTTATCATTTGATAACACAAGGAATCTTTCACCGAGCACCCCTGGTTCAGAGTGATTTAGTCAGGCACAAACAGCTGCACAGCACACCGTTTAAAAGAGATAGCAACCAACCTTGGGGAATACGTGTGAGAGAAGAGGAAAAGGAGGAGGAGGAAAAGCCTTTATATGGTCCATGTAATGGAAATTTAAGAGTTTGACCTGGATTATTGTCCCGCATTCTTTCCACTGTTAGTCAGACGGATATTATCACAAAAAAGTTAATTTGTCTTGTAATATATGGACTAACACCATTTACTCACATTTTTGAAGTAAATCTAAGGATGTTTTGTGATAATTAGTCACAATATGGAAAACAGGGATTTTTTTTTTGGTAACATGGGAGTAAAATTCTTCTCTCTTTACATGTCCGATATAACCCACATCTTTCATTCTGTCAGTGCTTACACAAAACCCCTTCAGAGCATATTGTGACTCAGTTATCCATACTGATCCTGAAACAAGGAACATACATTTCAGCGTTAAACAGTCGGGAACATTTTACATGAAACACATTATTTATCTTTTAGATTTCTCCAGGAATCCATGTGAATGTGCACATGTAACTGTAGCTCTTATTTTCACTTACTCCTCACCTGACATCACTGCCTGTCCTCACTAATGCTTGGGTGGGCGATGAAACAAAAATCCCCACAACCATGTTCCAAAACCTAGTGAAAAGCCTTCCCAGAGGAAGTTATCAGAACAGCAAATGGAAATAAAATCTGGAATACTTTGTACAAGAAGTGTATATGGTGCAAGTGGTGAGCACAGACCTTGGGACATGTTGTGTAATAATCTGTGTAGTAGTTGAAAGATGTGGGTTTATCAGTGCTGGATGTCAATATTTATAGAACAGAGCAGCTGATGTCCAAACATGTAAAACTGCTATTTGGGTTTTTTCTTTGTTTTTTTTATTTTTTTTTTAACTATTATTTTTCATCTGAAAACCTTGGGGACCAACCGATGTTTTTTTTTTTTTTTCTCCTGGGCTGATATTGATTTTTAATATTCAAAGACACAAATAACTGATATTTTGGGCCACTATTCATTTACCATAAATTTCATGTTTGGAGATTTTTATTTAAATTTTTTTAAGCCAACCAAGATTTTAACTGGCATTAAATGAACATAATGTTTAATAATAAATAATTATTTATTTATTTTAATTTTTGTATTTTTTTTTTTAAATTTTTATTTATTTATTAGAATCTGACCCCCCCCCCCCCCCCTTGCTTCTTTTTAAAAATGAGTAATTAGTAAAACTATTTGCCAGTTAAACAAGAACATTTAAAGCTTAAAATGGTAAAATGTCTAGAAATAATTCTAATAATATTTGAGGTCTTTTAATCTTACAACAAAAAATGCTGGATCATTTTAACTGCAATAGCAATTTATTTATTTATTTATCAATTTACGCAATGTCCTACTGCATGAAACAAAGACTGTGAAAAGTATAGTGATGACCGATGGCACCTGAAGGTAAGTGTGAGGGTGAGTGAGGGAAATGCCATGACTGTGCATTGTGCGTTTAACCAGCATTCTTCAATTTTAACCTGCTCTTGGGTTCCAAGGTTTCTTCTGGCTTTTTATTTAAAAATGCCGTTAATTGGTTGATTAACCAGCGTTTACTGCAGTTGCTGTTGTGCGTCAGCAAAAACCTCTAATTCTGAATTTGTGTTTATTAGGGGTGCCAGAAAAAAATCGATTCACGTCTGAATCGCGATTCTTATTTATTAGCATTCTAAATGGATTCAACATTTCAAGAAACGATTTTTAAAAACACTTTTTTTTTACGAACATTTCCAACCTTACTCACAGCCACGGCCTACGTTGTGAATTGTCCCAGTGAGTGGCGGCTTCAGAACTAGCTTTTAGCCTAGCTTTGACATGGATGAGGAAAAAGAAATACAGCCAGCACCGTCTTCGCTGAAGGCAACTGCTTGCACTTCAGATTTTACAATTCCCGAGTAAGAAGGAGCTTGACATGACATATGCGGTGTGCAAAATAAAAATCAAGTATTTTGGGAACATTTCAAATCCCTGAGCTCACATCTTACACCATCACCCGGAGCTCAAAGAACCGGAGCAGCAGCACGACCAACTCCTGACCAACACACACTCCAT